>JANHGO010000187.1:0-43601 GCA_024606505.1 Aquila spilogaster
CTCCCCAAGCCTGTAGGGTTGCCTGGGGTTGTTGTGACCAAAATGCAGGACCTGACACTTGGCCCTATTGAAACTCAGTTTACCTTGGCCCATCAATCCAGTCTATCCAGGTCCCTCTATAGCGCCTTTCTGTCCTCTGGCAGATCAGCACTCCCTCCCTCCATTTGTGGCAATGGAGAATGAGAGAATGAATGGAGAAATTATAATTTGATTTTAGTAAGCTCGATTGTCTGCTGATGACTATCTAGTTAGTAAGGAAGAAACGTGGAGGCACAGTCATGTTTTTTCTGTTTTCAAATGTGATCATTTCATATTAGGGTTATGGACAGCTCTGTGTGAAATGGCAAATGATTCATTGTTGGTGGTGTTTTCCATGCTGTCTGCAGTCTGGGGATAAATAATTCTATTGTCAAGCCTGTCAGTTTGTTACCTGTCACAAGCAGTAGGTTATACTTGCTTGTTTGTTTGTTCTATGCAAGTTTAACGTCTAGACTCCCCTTCCTAAAACATACGCAGTCTTTCTTCAGGCTATGTTGTCCTTATAAATGATACAGCTAAAGCCTTAATGGTTTTTGCGTCCTTCTTCTTTAACTTCATGTCTTAGTTCCATTGCTGAGTTTGGCAGTTCTAGCTATCAAATTAAAACCTTATGTAACTATGCCACACTTCCTCAAAAAAAGAAAAAGAAAAAAGAAAAACACACACACACACAAAAAAAAAACAACAGAAAAACCTCCTTGTCTGTTAATGATTTTGAAAAGAGGGCCAATTTAAATCAGCCCGGAGCCTTTCTGTTTGAACATTAATCACAGACTCAGGACAGACATGAGCATTAGCACTTTTTTACCATTTAAGAACTTACGTTTCAGTGGCGGTGAAACTTAGTGTTTCAGTAATTTCTTATTCTGTAACTAAAGATGTAAGCACTAAAGATAACCATGTGTTCTTTGCAATTTGTTGTTCTTTCCTAAATGGATTAGAATCTAGTGTTCAAATGCACATTTTCTAACCTGTAGCCATTACAGATCAGACCTGGGCTGCTCAGGATTCCTCTTCATCATTATGTGTGGGAAAGACATGGAGGATTTCATCAGGGCAAGGAGAAGGTATGTAGCTGTCCGCCAGAATGGTCAGAAGGCACTGTTTTCAATGGGAAACATTCTGCAAACCTTATCCTTCAGGAAAGTGTAGATAAAATTAAGAATGACCACAGCGAGAATTGCATGTAAGCATCCCTTATGTAAAGATCTTTGCGCAACTCTTCCAGGATTTACCAAGGACAGAGGGCCTTGTGTTCATGGAAGTAGATTTTTAATGTGTTTACAAGTGCATCCTGAAGTGCTCAGCGCTATGGGAGTGATGTGCTCTGCCTAAATTCAGGCAATCTGTGTCCTAAAATAAGATGACATCTGAGATCCAAAGATATCTGGATCCCACCTAGGAGATCTGCATCACATCTGCAAAGCAGCTGAGGTCAGTCTGCTTAGTGGTGACCTTGGCCAGGCAGTCCTTATTAACTTTCCAGACAGCTCTTAGGGAATTTGACTCTTCCTCTGATTTAGCATCCCCTCCCAAGAGTAAAAACACAAATGTCTGGCCCAACTCCACAGACGTCCCATTAACATCTGAGTTCCAGTCCACTGCTCTGCTTATTATACCTGTCTCATTTCCCTCCCTAGTGAAAAAAACCTGAAACAAGGGGAGAGAGTCCTGCACCTTGTAAAAGTTTTCCAGTCCCTGAAGTGGCTTCATGATTGCTTTTGTTTTGGTTATAAAAGACATTTGTTAGATGACCTTGTCATCAAGGTGACCTTCCCTGCCAGAAAAAATATTTACTTCAATAGGAAGTAGCATGTTGCCTAGGTTCATTACTTTCAAACAGTGCAGGATTTCATGCAAGAGCCTACTCTGAGACATCTCATACCGATGTGTGCAAAGATGCTGCAGAGAAGGCTATGAGTTCAGTAAAAATAGTAAAAGCTAGACATCCAAAACATGCCTGGTGGCTAGGGAAAAGTACAAACGAGGAGTTTTTAATTAATTCTCATATGTCTTGTAAATCGGAGAGAGATTCCCCAGTGGTCTGCACTTTGGTGATGTATGTAGGGCCTTTTATTTCCTACTGCGAAAATTATTTTAGTCTTTTGTGAGGAAAATCGAGAGTATATCTGCTACGTGGTATTTTTCTGTGGTCTTCTTGAAGCTGAAGAGAGTGAGCTCTGCCCATCTCCTGGCCCAGCCAGATGCCACACATCCACATTTGCTCAGCATCAAGGCTAAGTTGATTTACCATTTCTTTTAGTAGAGATATTACTTCTTGCTTATGCTAAACATCTTCTCATTCACTGAATGAGAATTCATTGAACAGGACCTCCAGTGACTCAGATGATGAGTTCAAACTACTGTGAAGCCATGTTGTGGAAGGAGGAAATCACGGGAAGGAAAGAAAAAGGAACAGAAAGTTTGTATTTTTCAATAAAAACTGTGAAATAAAGAACTTAAAATAAGACTTTAAAATTCTTACAGATATACTAGTGACACTAAGCAATACATTATTCTACCATAGCAGAGGATGTGTTGTTTACTACTCCCATCTTTAACCAGACTTTCTAAGCTATGGAAGATTTTTAATCCTGTGTACACTATAAATCGATACTATCTGCTTGACTGTCTTTCAAATAAAACCTCCTTTTAAGTCCCAAACTAATTGTTAGCTCTTCCTAATTGACATGAGGCACAAATCACAACCATGCCATCGATATGCATTAAGGATGCCACTAATGATAGCAATAAGACATCAGTCAAGCAGCTGAAAAATGCAGCCATCTCAAAACATTTGCCATTGATTAAAAAGAGCCAAGTCAGATCTTGCATTGAGTTATGGCTATCTTGTATTTGCTACCAGATATTCAGATGGTAATTACCAGTTAAAGTCACAAGACTGTATTTCTGGTTTGGACAAAAGCAGGTATATCTAGAATACAGAGCAGCTACAAAATAGAAGTAACCGTCAAAGACATTCACACTGAAACTTAGCTGAAAAATAAAACAGAATGTTTTTCTCGTGGCAGGCATAGTGAGATCGTTTTATATACATATCTTTATATAAAGATATATATATCTTATATTTTTAGCATATATCAGCATAGCTCTGTTGTCTTCAGATATGATTTATACCAACTGAAGATCTTACCTATTATTTAAAAAAATAATAATTTCCTGTGTATCCAGTCTTATCAGGCACATAATCACGTGTTATGTAGTCTCATGTGTAACATTTTTCTTAGCCTGCTTAAAGGTAAACTTTGTGTACTAACTAACCTCAGTTTCTCTTGTGTGTTCATATCTTACCAGTAATTAAAAGCATTAGGATTTTCTGCACTGGTCAGGATTTACTGTAATTTGCTATACAGATTGGCCTCTATGAGGCAACTAAGTGTTGCTGCCCCAGACACTCTGCATTTAGCTCAAAAAGGAGAAAATTTTGCTGTGAGCATGGAAGACCCTGAGTTAGATTCCCATCTTGGCCCACAGTGGAGGAAGATCTTTCCAGAACTGTTACAAAAGCACAACACACTTCAAGGGCTCCCTAGGAATATAAATCCCTGGCTTTGGAGTTGCTTACTGTTTAATTCCTGATTTCTTGACTCCCTGCTGTGTTGGCCATTGGAGAGATGGGGGTAGCAAATGGTCAGCAACAAACCAGATTTTCATGGAAATCACTCTTGAGTCTGTTGAATGTTTTGTCAAAACGTTCCCTAGAATATTTCAATTCTGATAATCTGGCATTTCTGTCAGAAAAATGAAAAGTGCAGAAAAACTTCTGCTGCATCAGCTGCATTTTTCACTACATGTCTATTTACATTAAAGCTTTTCTTTGACTCACTGTTGCTTTTCAGTTGGAATTAATTGAGATCATTGAAAAAGCTGCTTAGAAGAAGCAACCCTGAAAGGCACACATATTTATGCTAACCATAAGAGAAAGGTTCGGGGGGTGGTGGAGGCTTTATACAGTGTTGTTGATGAATTGGTGCTAGGTGATGGACAGGAGGGCTTGTTAGTCCCGATAGCTGGTCACAGTTTCACTGTGAGTAGACTGACATATTCAACTGCTGCCTAGCAGGAAAAGAAATTTGCGGCAGCAGTGGTCACATAAAGAGCAAAGTTCCACCATGAGTATGGTGCTCGACCAGCATAGCAGCTAGTGCGTACAGATCATTTAAATTGGTTTACTGCTTTGTAAAATGCTCTGTATGCTGACTGATGTGCAAACAGAAGAGGCAGCTTAGGTATGAGCTATGTTACTCGGGTTTCTCCAGAGAAAATTGGTTTATCTTCCACTGGCCCATAAATTCAATTTGCCTCTTCGACTTCCTGTATTGATACAAATGGAGTAAATCAGAAGATGGCTTAAGCAGACATGTTGAGGTAAGCGTTTTTCATTCCCTTTTCTCAATTAAACGAGCTGCAATTGCATTACGGACGACTCTGCTCCTCCAGCTCATAAATATTCTTAATGCATTCTGTCTAGCTAAACCTATGGTGACGCAAACAACTGCCCCCCTGACCCATCCTTTCCATTCTTTGACATATGTTTGGAGAGCTACATTTTGATTTGGAGTTATTACTAGCTGGGATATGGAAATGTCGAGTTCTTTGTATATCCATTTTCTTTCATATGTGGATACAGACCGTCTGATTGTCAGATAGCCATTAGACATCAACAAATTGTAGCTTGAAGCAGGATTTTATAGTACAGGCTTGCTTTTAAGAGCCATTCTGGTACTGGTTGAAAATTAACATTCAAAACATTTTATAGGCCATCTTCTTGCCTTAGAGAAGAGTGCAACTGGAACGAAGAGGAGATTTAAGGAATGGAGATGCTTTTGCAAAGGCATACAGAAAAAAAAAAGAAAAAATCTCCTGAATGATATGGCTCTACATATGCCTAATACACAGATAGAAAACAAATGAACTCTGCAGAGAAGAAGTAAAAAAGCACCAGCATTTTTGTGGTTTTGATTTCACAGAAACTCATATTTATTCTGAAAAATGCTTTTCTACTAACCTCTGTAGGAGTACTTTAACATACATTCAGAAGCCTACCCATGAACTAGTTATTCGCTGCACTTACAAACAAAGAGAACAGCTCTTTCAGCAATGATGTGCTTTGTGTCTCTCTTTTTTTAAAGTGCTTTGTCTGTAAGTTTATAAAAGGAGGATTTTCTTTTTTAAGAGTAAAGATTCTGGGTTGCTGAAAAGCTCTGATACTGCTTACTAAAAGAATGCAACAGACATATTCAAGGACTGTCTAATTTAATCCAGAGTTTTGGAGCTGGCATGAGAACCAGTTATTGCTTTCTAATTTTACTTTTTCTGACAGTGAATTAAATAGATCTTGTCCAAATATCCATCTGTTTCATCACACATCTAGTAAGGAGAAGACTAACATGAATATTTTATTTTTCTGTTCTAATTCAGCAGGTATTCCAGTTTGTAAAGACTTGCTACATTGCTTTGGAAAGGAGATCTAGAGGTAATATTTTTATGCTGCCTTATAGCCCACATTATTTGCACTCTAATACTTGAGTTCACTTTTCCACAACGAGACATCATGGAAGCTGGAAGTATTTCCATAAGATCAGATATGCAAAGGTCTTTCCTACCAGTGCTGTGAAAATCTATGGGCATTTCTTTTTAATTTGCCCTGCCCTGTGGGATCACTGTAGTCCAGACATTCTGAGATTACTTGGCAAGACCACTGATTCTGTAAACCGGAGAGAGATCAGGCTTTTCACCCTCCAGGTTAATGTCATAGTCAGTAGACTACATAGTAAGAGACTTGCATTTCTGCTCTCAGCCTTGAAAACTCTTTCTTTATTTGCTGCTGAGCTGCAGATTTTAATGGATGTTTCTCTCACATCAAATAGACATATTTGAGGGCCTGCTCCTCAGAGAAATGCATTGTTGATGTGGTTCAGGACCTAAGCCACCTCTCTAAAGGCGTACTGAGGTCTTTACCACTATCATATGGTACTTCACCTTATATTGCAAATAGCCCATGTCTATACTCTAGAAAGGAGGTGGGAATTTGGATTAGTTATAATTTCTTGGCTTTCTATGCAGTGTATGGGATATTTTTGGAGTCCCCTTTGCAGCTGGCTAATTCTCTCCTTTAACCATGTATTTCAGATGACAGCACATCTGACCTTGTCTTTCTGAGTTGCATTGCACAAGTTAAAGGTGCTCAAACATTTGCTGTGGATCTTGCCTCCAGCCCTTAACTTTGGGTCTATTAGAAAAGTAGGAAGTCGACTTTTTAAAATTACCATCAATGATAATCATAGAATCATAGAATCATAGCATAATTGAATCATCGAATCACCAAGGTTGGAAAAGACCTACAAGATCAACCAGTCCAACCATCCACGTATCACCAATATTTCCTCACTAAACCATGTCCCTCAGTACAACATCTAAACATTTCTTGAAGACCTCCAGGGATGGTGACTCCACCACCTGTGCCAATGCCTCACCACTCTTTCTGAGAACGAACATTTCCTAACATCCAATCTGAACCTCCCCTGGTGCAACTTGAGTCCATTCCCTCTCATCCTATCACTATTTACGTGGGAGAAGAGGCCGACCCCCACCTCACCACAACCTCCTTTCAGGTCACTGTAGAGAGTGATAAGGTCTCCTCTGAGTTTCCTCTGATCTACACTGAACAATCCCAGTTCTTTCAGCCACTCCCCATAAGACTTGTGCTCCAAACCCCTCACAGCTTCATTGCTGTTCTCTGGACACGCTCCAGAACCTTGACATCTTCCTTGTAGTGAGGGGCCCAAAACTGATTACAGTACTTAAGGTGTGGCCTCACCAGTGCTGTGTACAGAGCACCATAGTGAAACTTGTGTGCTATGTCCTTGCTCCAATAAATTCTTGATCGGATTATCATCACATTGATCACATGCAGAGTTGCTGAGGAGTGCAGGAAGTGAAAGGATGATGTTAGAGAGAGTGAAGTCAAGCCTGGGGACACGTTGTAATCCACCAGCCTAAAGAGAAGGCACTCCTGGAAGCTTCTCACTGCACAGTATTTACTGGGACGAGAACTTTGCTGCCTCGCATCAGTTCCTGCTGAACTTCTTTGAGCCCCCTCATCTCTACCAACAGAATCAGTGATTGAAACAGAAAACTACTAATGTGACAGCACATGACAATGACTTATTGGAACTGGGTTTAACAGGAGCTAGAGAGCTCTTTGCAGCGCGTACTAGAGTTGCTCTTTAATTGAATATGGTGGTCAATATCCATAGTGTGTTTTGAGAAGACTGACTAGAAGTAATTATCTGATTCCAATAAGATATGGCCCCAGCTGTGTAGGAGAACTTATATCCTGTGTCTGGAAAATTCTAGAAATCATCTGCTGAGTTGATTTGACAGATGATCGCTCTCTTCGGAAGCCTACAAAGAATAATCTTGGAATACTCAATTTATATTTATTCTAATAACTTTTAGAATATTTCTTGTATGTGGAACATTGTTTAAATATTAGAAAAAAACACATAGATATTAATTCTTAACCTAATTCTTAACCTTAATTCTAACCATAACCCTAATAATGAACTTTTTCAAAATTAAGTTATATATGAGCGCATTACATGTATTTTGGATACCTATATTGAAAGAAAGCAATGAATTATATGAAGTCTGCCAGACAAATGAATAGAAAATTCCCAGAAAGGAATACATAAACTATACTTGAAATTCTAGTTTGTCTCAGATTATTCACGGCCCCACTTAATACTAGGGTAGAAGTTAGTGCAATTTATTCCTAATGAATCTGACTGGAGGTAGAGAGGGCTTGTGTTCCTCATTCTTATCAGAAGAGTGGCAGGGTTCCAACATCTCACAAAGTTAATATTTCTGGTTTTGTCCTGCAGATTTTCCTATTCTTCTGTCTGCATGCCAAAAATAATAAAGCACTTAAGCTGATGATGTGAACTGCTTAAGACCTCGGCATGAGTTATGTTGCTGTGACAAGAAGCACAGAGCAGCATGAGGTCTCCTCCGGCTCTCTGCCCCCACAGGGCAGCAGAAGAGCTTACTAGTTTTAAACAGTCAAAGTAAACATCTGTCTTTGTACGAATTTGGTGGAGCTGTGTGATTGCCCTGTGAGCGTTAGCGGTGGCACTGAGCCTCCTCAGTGAGGACTGCATTCTTCTCAGATTTCAGCAAACAGCAAATGCTCCTTGCAGTTTAAAGGATGTAAATATCTCAGTGCTACCCATGTTAACCCTGAGAGGCAGTGAGATTTTTTGAAAATCACCATAGTGATTTTTATCTAGCATTGGTAAGAAAGCTGTCATTCACTGTCAGTGGCAGCTGTCATGCACTGATGATAGGAAGCAGAGTCCTTCATTAAGGACTGTACTAAGAGTGAGAAATTAAAATTCTTGAATATTTTTTGTGGCTTTCCATCTCTCCTATTCCCATCTTTATGGCACTAAATAGCTCCAGCTTATAACAATGTAGTTTAGCTTTCTTGCATCTGTGACTATTAATGGACACGTATCAAAATATAATTACCTGCACATTAAACCCAGATCTACTCCTCTTTCTGGAAGTTACAGAATCAGTGTCTGGGTGGTGGGACAAGTGAAAGGTTTTTTTAGCCTTACTATTAAAAAGAAATTCTCATAGGAAGAATCCCAGAGTCCCTACTTGAATTCCATTAGTGCAATCAGCAAAACACTCAAGGTTGTGTCTTTGAAATTCTGGGCACTGCAATTATTCTTTTCATCTGCATAATCTGTTCACAATATTTTAATTGTCTGAGGCATCAAGCCATACTCCTATCTGTGCCCATGCTGTGGATCATCTTTAAGATCCTTTCCAACATAAGACATTCTGTGATCCTATGATAAACACATTTTTACATAGTGCTTTGCATAAGAAGTATGAGTAAATCCAGTCCATCAATGGCCAGATTCTAGATCATCATGCAGTTAGACAATAGTCTAGTACTATGCTATTGTAGAAGATACTAGTTTTGTATGTGTTGTATGTGTCTGTAAAAATAGTCATCTGATCGCTATGACTTTCACTTCATGAAATGCATACGGACCAATTAATTCCTTCCTTATCATACAGTATTTGAACACTGCTGCAAACAAGATGATGAGATTTACTATGGGTCAAATAGCATTCAACCAAACAAAAAAATTTTACTTTAGACTGATGTGACATGGAGCAGATGTCTTGATTTATATTCCCCTCTCTCTTGGCTTATTTACAAGATTCATTATTCATTCTAGGTGCAGCTAATGGCTTTATCCATAACATTTCTGCATATCTAACTGCATAAGGCATTAATAAATGTACTTAGTAAATCAAGATCATTAAGGAACCACATGTCAGATGTTCTGTGGGTTCACTAATTAGCAGTAAGGAACCTCCAGAACCTATTTCAAGTAGGAAGATTAATCAGATGGATATAAAGCTCAAATGGTGAATGAAAATGTTCAGTGGAGAAATTAAATCCCCCTAGGCAAACCATATCCTGTTCCCACAGTCGTCACTCACCTATTTGTTTATTTAAGAGAGTAAATTACCATTCCTGCCTCATCATAGCTTGCTTATGAAAGATGAAAGAGCCCCAACCATCTCTACCCTCAGGCAGAATAGCAAAGTGTTGGCACAGAGCTTGGGTCCAAATAAAATACGTTCAAGAGAGCATTTACTTACTTATTTTTTTTCACTGTGAAAGGAATAAAAACTGTATGTGACATAAAGGACCCCGTGGGTTTGTAAAGGCTGTAAGAATCTTATGTTTCACTTGGCAATTTTTTTTCTCATTTCTGTGTTGATTTCCGTTGGCATGTGGAGGAAGAAGGTGTGCAGTAGACAGTCATGTACATTACCTGAAATAGCATGAAAGCAGCTTTGCAGAGAAAAATCCAAGTGTTCTAGAGGGCAATGAAGTTGACTGTGAGCCAGCAAAATGCTTCTGTGCCATAGAAAATGACTGGCATCCCAGGCTGAATTAGGAGAGTGTTGCTAACAGGTTGAGATATGTCTCACCGGTACTGGGTAGAGGAATGTTGCCCTCTACTCAATACTGGTAACACGTATCTTGAGTGCTGGGTCCAGTGCCAGGCTCCTCAGCTCTAGAGAGGCCTGGACATACTGAACTGGCTCCAGTGAAGAGCCCCAGAGATAATTATGGTCCTGAAGTCTCTGGCATATAGGGAGAGGCTGAGAAAGCTGGGGCTGGAGAATAGGAGGCTCAGGCAGATCTTATTTGTATACATAAATACCTGGCAGTAGGGGGGTGAGGTAAAGAAGGTGAAGCCAGGCTCCTCTTGGTGGTATCCAGTGACAAGACAAAAGGTGATGGGCACAAACTGGAACACAAGAAATCCCATTTAAATTCAAGTAAAAACATTTTTACAGTGGAAGGGGTCAAACACTGGACCAGTTGCCCAGAGGAGTGGTGGAGTCTTCATTCTTGGAGGCATCCAAATCCCAGCTGGACTTGGTCCTGGGCAACCTGCTCCAGCTGACTGTCCTTGAGCTGAGTCTTGCAGCAGGCATTTCCTAGACATACCTTCCAACCTCAGCAGCTGGCTTATGCTTGCCATTATTTCCTTTAAAACACACCTCTTTGCAGATCAATATCTGCATTTTAGAAGGAAGAGAGAGGGAAAAGGGCAACCATAGAGGATGTAGGGTTTTCTAGTCTGAAGATAACAGATGCAGGGCAGGAGAAAGCCTCTCTGATTATGACTGTCAGCTTGTGTTAAGCAGCAGAATATAAGTATATTTTATAATTTTGTTGGGCAACTATATAACTGATTTTTTGCCCTTTCCAGAAAGAAATGCATGACAAATGACTTAGATTGTGTAATATGGCAAAATTAAACACACAGTCGTGTTAGCAAAAGCCATTTTTCTCCTCTTCTAATGTTTATGACAAATGCCTCTGTGTCTAGCTGTAAATAATTAATGACTAATCCACTAAATTAACTGTAGTAATTTAAGATGGATTACAGCAACATCAATCAAGCAGCAGATATACTTGTAAACAACAGAAAAAATCATAGTGAGTTCATTCCTCCTCTATATTTTAAGGTTTTGCATAGGATCATATCTCCTGTAATCTCCCTAGGATTTCTTTCAATAACCTCATGTCCTTAAGCTCCTATATGAGCAAGAGCTATTGTGGAAAAAGGCAGGGCATCTGGACTCTGTCTGACATAATGCAATTTTCTTTTCCTTCGAAAGGTCAGTTGAGTTCACTGCAGAAACCCAGCCCAGCTATTAGCCATTGGGAAGATTACCTTTTGAAATCCATTCTTTCAAGAAAGCATGAAACCAGATGTCAGTTTCTGAAAATGCAGTGGGTTAAAATTTAGTAACAACCTTTTCTTCTTCTCACTTTTTATAAAATAATAGAGCTTATGAGAAAAGAAAGCGTTACATTCTCAGAGAGGAAGAAGCACAGTCGTATTTATCATGTCAGTTTTCTCAGAAATGTGCAGCTTACAATAAATTTCAGGTGCTGTCAGTGTGGAGGATAATGTGTCCCTGAAAGAACAGGTATTGTAGAACTGAAGAGCTTCTCCTCCAAGAAGCACAAAAAAACATTTTCAGTTCAAGATAATGTAAAGCTGTGTTTTCAAATGTACAAGTTATCTTGAGGGAGTTATTAAGCAGAAGAATAAAAGTGCCTTTGGTATTATTTTTTGACTTACTGAAATGCAGAATTCCCTGGGGGTTACTACTGGTGGCTTTGGCAAACTTAGCTTTATAGGCAACTCTGAAGAGACATTAAAGAGAGAGCTAGCAAAGATGAATGACTATCCCTAATGTCCCTTTAAGACTATAGATACATTTTTGGCACTGTATAGCATTACTCGGAATTAGAAGATACATGCTCCCTTTATCACAGAGGGACATAAGTGAAATTGTCTGAATTTTCTTGTTATTTATAGAGCAAAATGAAACAAAACTCTTCCCAAACCAACCCAAAGGATCACTTTTTGAAGGGGTGGATCTAGATTCAACCTGACATGGTGGGAATGGACAAGAAAAGACTGTACATTTATGAATCTCCATGGCCTGTGTTAAAAAGTAATGAGAATTGTCAGTATTGATAGTATCCTCCTTATTCCTGCCTGCCTCAGAGTAAGATGTTAACTCACGGTCCTTGCCTTGCAATCGTATCTTTTTTCTTGTGGTCCTCTTGGTATGGGTCCGACTTCTGTGCCTATGCTTATATAATAAATAATTTGAATCAGTGACTAATTCTTTACACATGCCATTGAAAGCCATAGGTCAGTGTTTACTAAATTGTGTAAGAAAATGTCAATCAATATGCAACATGACCAAACAGTACTAAGCTCTACACATTTCTATACATGGAAGCTGACATGCAAGGAAGCTAGCAAATGCAAGCAGCATATAAGCCATCAAAATTAAATATGATTTCTCCTTGGTTGTAAATAAAAATGATGGAGGCAGCACCATATCAGCTGGTCTGTACAATTTTTACAGTGATACGTTGACCTTCTAATAAAAAGAAGCTGAGAAGCACTGTAATGGCTGATATTTTGGCAATCAGGATGAGTAAATTATTTCTCCATGTAATTTATATTGTTAGTTAATAGGATTGTCTGTGAACTGCCTGTAGTGTGTTTCTAAGACACATCATTTGCTCTTGCTGTAAAATGCTGCCCAGCCAGTAAAGTTGTGAGTGGAAACTGAAGCAACGGGAACACATCAAGTGACAGGATGAGAAAGCTGTATTTTGGGGACATTGGAGGATTCTAGATTCAGAGCAAGATCTAGTGCATTTTGGTTATTTTGCAAAGATTATAGCGTGAAAAAAAGCAGTAGCCATCAGTACTGTGATAGAACACTGGCTACAGAGAGTTCAATGGGTTGGTCCAAGTATTTTTGTGTTCACCATGAGTGAGTTTGCATGCCCCGAGGCATCGGTTTCCAAGCCAGCAGGTGATTATAAATCCTCTAAAACACGTGTGGCTCACTGATGGAGAATCACAGAATCATTGAGGTTGGAAAAGACCTCTGAGATCATCTAATCCAACCATCCACCTACCATTACACAGCAGAATTTACCTTATAGATATTATTGACAGTCCTTGAACTACCAGTCATCCTCTGACTGCAGTATAACCACCTCCACACATCACTTCCAGTAGGAGGTTTAAGATTTTAGGTGAAATAAATGTTTTAGATGTTTCTGCACACATAGCTGAAAGGAGATGTGATAACAAGAGGTGTAGGTATCTGCATCATAACTTTCAAACTTACGGTACAAGCTGTACGTACCTGATGGTAGTCACAAAACTAGGTGAGTTACTGAGGTGCACGGTGTATTCCGACAGGATGGGGCCATGCCCTAACTTTTACATGTTTTTATTTTCAGAAAACAGACCTTTATTTCATTAAGACTAGCTTCAGGTTATTTTTATTCTTAACAAAAAAAACCAAACCAGAGCAAAACCCAAAGTCACAAGAATTAAGAAGTTAATAAAAGAGTTTATAACGTGAGGCTTAACAATCAAAAAATAACATTGTAAATACAGAACAACTGTTCACATCATCAGGCATGTAATTCTCTCTCAAAAGTCTAAACTGGAGTGGATATAAATCACAGGTTGCTGCAGATACCTTGATGAACAATCAGTAACTATTTTTTACAGGAAGCAAAATCTTGAGCAAAAAAAATCACCACATTCAATTCTGCTGTTGTCATCGTCATTATCATTGCAACCCATGTTTCAGCTGAAGAACTGGAAAGCAGAATAGAGAAGAAACAGAAGACAGAAAAACAGAGAACACTCCAGAAATCATGCCTAAGGAATGGGGAGGGAGAAATGGAGGAAAGTGAATAGTTGTGTTATTATTTAGGACAGTATATTATGGGAAATTCCTCTGCAACTATGAACCAGATGTGGAAAAGGACTAGGCATTGTGCTTCTTAGGGACATAAGAGAACAAAATTAAGGCAAGTCACATAGCCAGGCATATGTACTTGTCCCATAGGCACGTCTATCTTATGTGTATGTACACCAAAAATGTCCTTGAAAACTGGCTCCAAAGCACATGAAGCCAAATCAGATAAACATTTAGCCACATACACAAGTCAGGTGACATTAACAGACATATGCATACTCAGGTAAATATGAAGATTCACTTGCTTGGTCTGGATGTATTTATTCCCACATTAGGTATAAAACAGTACACGAGGGAAAATATGCACCTTCACTTGATAGTAAACCCAATGTGCACTTACTAAAATACACCTAAAAACAACAATGTCCAATCCAGAAAATGTGGACACCCAAGACTGTGAGAAGCAGCTTGCTGCTAGTTCAAATCATGGAATCATAGAATCACTGAAGTTGGAAAAGACCACTAAGATCACCTAGTCCAACCGTCATCCCACCCTGCCATGCCCATTAAACACATCCCTCAGTGCCACATCCACATCGTTCTTGAACACCTCCAGGAGCAGTGATTCCACCTCCTCCCTAGGGAGCCTGTGCCACTGCATCACCACTCTTTCTGAGAACAATATTTTTCCTAATATCCAACTTGAACCTCTCCTGGTGCAACTTGAGGCCATTTCTTCTCGTACCATTGCGGTCACCTGGGAGAAGAGGCTGACTCCCCAAGTCAGCACAACCTCTTTTCAGGTCATTGTAGAGAGTGATACAATCTCCCCTGAGCCTCCTCTTCTCCAGACAAAGTGACTGAATGTGACTATACTGGAAAAAAATATTGCTGATTTGCAAGTGTGAAACTGGCACAGCGTGCAAAACATTCTCACTAGTATTACAAAAATGAGAACTGTATTAAGTGTGTGGAAGACAGCTTCTTGACGCAGCTGGTAAGACAGCCTGCTAGGGGAGGTGCCCCGCTGTACCTGCTGTTCACAAACAAAAGGACTGGTGGGAGTTGTGGAGGTCAGGAGCTGTCTTGGATAGTGACCACGAAATAGCTGAGTTCTCTATTTTCGGTGAAGTTAGGAGGGGGATATGCAAAACTGCTACCTTGGACTTCTGGAGGGCAGACTTTGAACTATTCAGGACACTGGTAGGGAGGGTCCCTTGGGATTCAGTCCTGAAGGGTAAAGGGATCCAGGAAGGCTGGTTGCTCCTCAAGAAGGAAGTCCTAGAGATGCGGAGCAGGCTGTCTCTCTGTACTACAAGATGAGCCAGCAGAGAAGAAGACTGGTGGGGATGAACAGGAAGCATTTCCTGAGGCTCCAGGAGAAGAAGAGAGTCTACCTCCTGTGGAAGAAGGGATGGGCAACTTGAGAAGAATACAAAGAAGTTGCTAGGATATGCAGGGAAAAAATTAGAAAGGAAAAAGCCAAGTGCTGGGACCTGCACGTTGGTGGCAACAACCCCATGCAGTGCTACAGGCTTTGGGCAGAGTGGCTGGAAGACTGTGCAGAGGAAAAGGACCTGGGAGTGTTGGTTGACGCTTGGCTGAACTTGAGCCAGCAGTGTAGTGTGCCCAGCTGGGCAAGTAGGCCAATGGCATCCTCACTTGTATCAGAAATAGTGCAGCCATTAGGAGCAGGGAGGTGATTGTCCCTCTGTACTCAGCACTGCTGAAGCTACACCTTGAGTACTTACTGTATTCATTTCTGGGTCTCTCACTACAAGGACACTGAGGCCCTGGAGAGCGTCCAGAGAAGGGCAACAAAGCTGTGAGCGGTCTGGAGCACAGGCCTTATGAGGAGTGGCTAAAGAAACTGGGATTGTTGAGTCTGGAGGAGAGGAGGCTCAGGGGAGACCTTATTGCTCTCTACAACTCCCTTAAAGGAGGTTGTGGTGAGTTGTGGGGTTGGTCTCATCTCCCACATAAATAGTGATAGGATGAGAGGGAATGGCCTCAAGTTGCACCAGGGGAGGTTCAGATTGGATGTTAGGAAAAGCTCGTTCTCAGAAAGAGTGATGAGGCAGTGGCACAGGTTGCCCAGGAGATGTTCAAGAACCATTTAGATATGGTACTAAGGCACATGGTGTAGTGGGCAACAGTGGTGGTATGTGGATGGTTGGACTAGACAATCTTGTAGGTCTTTCCAACTTTGGTGATTCTATGATTAGAATAGGAGAAGAAAGTATTACAGATAGCTGTGGGACTGAAGCCAGGACTGGTACTCAAGGGATCTCTGTTCAGCCTCCTGCTATGATAAGGCTTAGGAAGACTGCATAAGATTTTGCCTACTGTGTAGTTCCTCATCATATCATCTCATACTGTCTGCTGTCATATTCAGCAGAACACTCCCTGCACTGAAGGTTTTAATGTTCAACGAAAGCCTCAGATATCAACAGCAGTAAATACCCAGCTAAAGGAAAAATTTTTCTTGTTCTTGACGTTCAGGCCTTGGTTGGTCTATCTGCTGACCAAGAGACTTGCTTTTTTATCTCAAAGGAGATTGCCTTCTTCATGGGAGCCAAGGACTTTGGTTCTCCTGTCCACTGGGGTCACACTGGCATGAAACTGCAATGGGTTTATGTTATACAACCAGGGGACAACAGCTGTCATCACAGACAAGAATCCAGAATTTAAGTTACAGAACAAGGCCTTCTAGAAGCACAGGGCTTCTGCTAAAGACTATTAACTCTAATGAAAATGCACATTTTTCATTAGGCTCTAATAGCCTGCTGCAAATTAGGGCAACTGCTGTGCAGTGTTTGTAGAAACAAATTGCTAATCAGTCAATAAAGACCTTTACCGTGCACTCCACTACAGACAGCTTTTAAGCATTTTCAGCTGCATTGAATTATTTTAACTCATTGGATTGTTACTCAGTGAAAAAGAAAATATGTTTAATTTATGGAGTATTCAACATGGCAATGCATAGTAAATTTTGCATCTTTAGTCCATTTTCTTAACGTTTATACAAGTTACTTATTATGACTTTTATTAGCCTTATGGCTTTTTTTTTTTCCTAGGGTTTGAAAAGTTTTTATTTTATACTGAAAGACGGTTATGAATAGAATCAATCATTCTTTTATAAATAGGTATTATAATTCCATTACAAGTACCCCATGTGCCCTAAATCTTAATGACAGGAGTTGCTGCTACTGGAGCAAAAAATACTGCTGATCAGTGTTGAGTGAATTACTCACATACAAAAAGTTCACAGGACCAGAATCACTACATGTATGTATGTGTGTATATGTACCTACCTATGCATGAAATCACATAGATGTTTTCTGTGTTGTTATTTGTTTGCTAGTTACCGGTAAGAATGTTTACTTTCTACTGAGTGTCTGACTCATCTGATTCACTCACGCTAATAGTACTAGGCACAGAAAACAGAACTGGACGGTACTTTTCCCATCTAGAATATGCTACAGTTTCCACATCTATTTTAGGAGGAGGATAGAACAGTATGAGTCCTTACTGAGTATGAATCAATGATGCTCCACCATTTCATGACAAATGAAAATATGACACAATATATATCTGTATTTTTTGTGAATGGAATATGAAGGAATTTTTTATAGAGAAGAGGGATTCTTTATAGCTCTGAGAGAGCTGGGATTGTTCAGTCTGGAGAAGAGAAGGCTCAGGGGAGACCTTATTGCTCTTTACCTGAAGGGAGGTTGTAGTGAGCTGGGAGTCAGCCTCTTCTCTCATGTAACTAGTGATAGGACTAGAGGGAATAGCCTCAAGTTGCGCCAGGGGAGATTCAGGCTGGACATTAGGAAATATTTCTTTTCTGAAAGAGTGGTCAGGCGCTGGAATGGGCTGCCCAGGGAGGTGGTGGAGTCACCGACCCTGGAGGTGTTTAGTGTTTTGATGTTGTGTTGAGGGACATGGTTTAGAGAGAGCTATTGGTGATAGGTAGATGGTTGGACTGGATGATCTTGTAGGTCTTATCCAGCCTTAGTGATTCTGTGATTCTGTAACTAATGATCATCTTAAACACCACTGTGCCTTTTTGAAGTGAAATGCACAAAATATTCAAGAAGAAATGAGGTTTCTAGTGCTGAATTTGAGGGAAAGGTAGAATTAAATGTCTGTGGCTTGGAAACTAAAGCTGGGGCCTGGAGAAATGTGTTAATTGTCTACAGATATTTGAATGTTTTCAGGATAAAGAATTAGTTTTATTTTTAGTTTTTGGCCTTCAGATAAGCTTACATGAGAGACGAATTGCATAGGACATGGCATAAAACACTAAATATGAAGAATGCCCCAGCAAGAGATCTTAGAACTCTGTATTTTCAAGGAAAGCTCTGAGCTGGATCAGATATATTTGATACAAAGGAAGAAGAAAAGCCGCATACATACTTGGGATAAACTGATAAAATAATTACATCATTATGTCTACATAGCAACCTGATTTTTACCATGATAAGCTTGAGAAATATTTGATTATCCACATTATGATCATGTCGTACATTGGTATTTTGTATTGGATTACACTATTCATTGCAAAGACATGTTGTACATGGTTCTCTGTAAAAGACGGTATAGAATAAACCAGATGGAAACCAAATTGCACAAGCCTAAGGGAAAAGACTTTTAACTTTTTCTCTGTGAGACGTGACTGTATTTTGAAGTATATGGGGAGCTTTTATTACAGCATGATGAATGACATTATTATATTGGCTGGATGAATGCTATCAAATCAGTGTATCCAATTTTTTCAGCTCAGTCCACCAGAGCTACTGGATGCATATAAACACTGTTTCAGTAAATGTGGCTCCTATGACAGGTTTTGGAAAAGAGTCTGACTTCTGGACACAGACAATGAAGTTAACCCTATCCTTCTGAGAAGCACACATGCCAAAAGGAATTGTGAATTATGCCCCTGGTTTAGAAGTGAATGGTAAAAGCAGACTACTTAATGCTTCAGGAGCTTTACCTGAGCTTAAGACTACAGGATAGCAGGGTAAGATAAAGTGAAGGCCCTGTACTTTCTGCTTCATTATATTAAGGAGTGTGGAAAAGATTTACTAACACATGGTGTTTATAAACTAACTCCCTTTACACTCCTTAATCTTCTTACACAGTTTCAAGAGTGGCCACAGCAAAAGGAGATCAGTCCAAGAAGAAGCAAATCAAAGATTACTTAGACTCTTGCTGAGCCCTATTTAATGCGTTTAAGAACAGTATCTGCTTTAAATGATTCTTAGACCTCTCAGATCTATATTCTTTCAGTCAGCTTTGTGTGTCCATGGCAGTGACTTTGTCCATTGGGACTGTAAATAAGTTTAGTCTGATGAACCACAAATACCACATGTGAGGGTGACAGTGACCTTCATATGTTAAACTAATATAAGCACACTTGTCCCAGTATAAATATTTCCACTGACTGATAAGTTATAATTCAATCTTTATTTTCTGAAATATATTTACTAAAACTTAAACACGAGCTCAGTTTTACCATAATGTTCTGTTCATGAGGGCTGTCATCCCCTGAGGGATTTTTTTTCTGAGCTGTTGATCCTGAGTAGGTAGCACTATGTCAGTACAATGAGTGATGTATTGTGTTCAACAGAATGAATCAGAGAGAGAATAACAGTATATGAAACATTTGGAGTTCCAACCCTTGGAGAAATGAGATTTAATGTGTTCAAGTTAACTCTTACCTTACAGAAACCACTTCTCCCTCAACTGAATGTGAAAGAGACCTAAGGAACGTGACTGATAGCTCTACATCTTATGTCTCAATACTGCAGAGAGACACTTGGAGCTTTCATGAGACATTCTTTGCCTGCTGGACATGTGGAATGTCTATGGTTCCCCTCAACCATCTGGATTGCTCCATCTCTTCATGAATTTTTGTTCTCCCACCTAATCACACTCGTACCTCTTGGGTAAAAAGTCTTGCTCTAGTTCTAGGCACAGCAATAGGAGAATTAATTTACAGGTAAATGACTGCTTAAAGCAACCTCATCCAACAACAAGCAACATTATCTTGGGCGCGTGCTCTCCTGGATTGCTCTTTAGATTGCTTCTGTTGTTGCACTCATTTGTTCAGGCTATAAGAAGTATCTCAAAATATTATCATGTTGTTCAAAATAGGCTTATTCAAAGAAGTAGGTATTGGTGAAGCTGTGCTAGAGTTCTGAATGTACATGATTTCATCTCCCAACAATACAGTATGAACAAAGAGCTACTACTTAGACTCCCCTTGAAAGTGATACCAGCAGTTTAGATGAACAGTCAAATTCTGCATAAGAATATAATACTGTTTGTTTATTTGAGGCAGACATTAAAAAGTTCCAAGGTTTTCTTTTCTCGTAGACATGTGACAAGCATAAATTCAGTCACAGAAATGTAACTATTAGAAGACAGCAACCTTTCTTCACCTCACTCTTCCCAGATGTCTCACCTAATGGAGCTGCACCCAGGGGTTCCTGCTTCCCTCAGAGCTGATTGTGTTACTCCTTGGGAGCTGACGTAAAACATGTACCTGCCATAATGATGCTACTGTTCTTTGAAAACTTCTGGTCAGTGCAGCATCAATTACTTTTTTCTGGTTGTCTTGGATGGTTTATTGGGAGGCTCATATCTATTGGCTCTGCATCTGCTTTCACATGATCTCATGCTCACCCTTTCACTCCCAGGGCAGCATTGAGATTATAATGATACAGAAATTGTGCTTCTCTGGTTTTCTGAAGAACAGGAACCCAAATCCCCAACCATTTGCCCCCCCTCAGGTGTCTTCTCTCTTCTGTGGGACAAGCAATGTGGACAATAAACTAATGGCCTTTGAGGAGCTCTGTAGACCTCTAGAACAGCCTATTTAATCACAAAAATCGTACATGACAACTGGCAGATAAGTTCTGCTGACGGGTCCTGTAGTGTGGTAAAACACTGGCCCTGTCAGTCCTGAGATGCCTAACAGAAAGCAGAGTCCCATACCATAGTCACATCCAAATCACACATGACAATTTCCAGGAAAATGCTTGAAAGCGATCACAGTTCCAGATGTCAGGAAAGGTATTTGAGCATGCCACAAGCTTTCACATGCTTCTGTGAAATGCACAGATAAACCAAAAAACAAATTAGTGAGCATACAGTAGAGTGTATTACTCTTGTGCATGTGTGTGTGTAGAAACAAGAGTTTGTACTGCTAACTTTTGATACCAGCTTCTGGGCAGTTGTATCTCCCTGAGTAATTTGAACACCAATAGGCCATGCTTCTTGCTGAGTACCTGGATAGCTGGAAAGCCAAGGAATATTCTGGTGTGGAGTAAAGCTCATGGCTGAGATAGTTACGGAACCATGCCTGTCAGGGGCACAACAGATGCAATGTTAATTTATTCTGTAGTTTGTCAAGAAGGGTTTTGCTAAAACCTAAGAGACTAAGGGTTACTGGAGATACTTTCAACTTCAGTAAGAAGAAATAATTTGAAGAAGACGGAAGGCCTGGCAGACCACTGTCTGTCTCTCTGAAAGCTTGGGACAGCTTAAAGCCAAACCTCCCAACCTTTAAAGAACCTATTGTTTGAAAATGTGCTGTTTGGACTAAAATGAACATCCCATTTCTCCCATGGCTACACACTGAAGTACATTCCAGGGCATGAGGTCAGCTGTCTGGAATGGGACTCAGACAAGAGTATAACATAACTCTTGCCTTTCCGGAATAATTTGTTACTCTTTCTGTGAAAACCCATGCATGGTGGAGGGGAAGAAGCCTGTGTGCCTGTGTCTTGTTCTTATAGATAGGCAGTGCTCAATAAGGGCACAGATAGCACAGCACAGATACTTGGAAGCATTCCCAAGCCCATCAGCTTAGAGATAGCCAATAGAACCAGAAGCTTCGATAATAACAATAATATACTTTAATGGCTTATTAAACTATTAGTTACTCATAGCAAAACATGAAACAAAGGGACAAAATGAAAGATACAACATTTTATGATGAATATTATTTACAGGAATAAAGATAAGTAACTATGAACAAGGTGGAATAACACTATCCAGATGCTGCCTGCCTAAGCACAGCAGTGAGCTCATAGCTGAACTTTTATTGGAAATACACATGCATGCTTTCCTCCCAAGGGACCCTTCAAACCAATGGAGATGAAGATTATTGCTTCTCTCCTCTCCCATTTTTTTTTCAGTATTCTGAGCAGTAAAGCCAGTGCTGTTCCTTTGGCTCTTTCAGTCTGACCTTGGCATTGAGAGCCAGTAAAATTTTAGGTGATGGCTTTGCATTTTTATTCCCAGTAAGCAAGTCATCAAAACTACTGTCTCCTATATTTACTGCTGAAATAATATTTTTCCTGTCAGACTATGCAGCGTAATATCAGACCTCCATCATTTAACTCAGTAACACAAGGAAGAACTGAAGTGATTCACTGCAAGAAAACAGTCTAAATGTGTCGGGAAGTGATCTCTGTCTCCACAGATAGAATGGTACTGTTTTTTTCCAGTTTCAGAGGGATATCTGAAGTCCTGCAGGTCCAGTTTATTTCTGCTTTCCCCCTTTCTTACTCTTACATTAGCCAAAGATGAACACATACAACACCTAACTCTTTGTAGTCACTGTTTCAGTCTCACTGCTTGCTTGATCTTCCAGGGTCTGGGGAAGTGAAAGATCTTTGTACTATTAATGTCCTGAAGCAAATTCAGCTTTAGCAAACTCTATCACATGTGATTCCCTCTGTTGAAAGAGAGGAAGGGATGGGCAAATTGAGAACAGTGTCCAGCTGATGAAAGCAATGGAGTGATGGAAATAGGAGGCTTAGATGTTTGGGATTCATCCATTGAGTCATGCCCTTCCATTATGGATTTGCTTTACAAATTTAGAAAAGAGAGGAAGAAAGTCTGAAAGGTGTTATTCCGTATGGAAAAAAGATACCATGATTTATTAAACTTTCAGGAAAAATAAGCATTTAAGAAAACCCTGTGACAATGCCATCAAGAAGGTAAGGGCACCAAACTTTTCTGTCTAACTTTGCCTGAAATTAAATTTTTCCATGTGCAACATCTGCGCTGTACTCTATTGCTCAGGGAGCAATATAAATTGATGGGCAGAAGCAGAGGGGCTAGTATGTGTTGTCTTCTTATTACAGTTATCATGGCAGGATCTCACTCTCCTAGGTGACATGAAATTGTACAGCCATGAGAAAATGATGGGTGACATGTATTTCTATTCAATTGAATCTGAAAGATGGAGTACTTAGAAAAGCTAAATTATCCCACAGCCCAAGGAAAAGAAGAAGAAAACACAAGGAAACTATTTGAACAATGAGACTGTGGTCCATTTGAGTTTTTAGGTCTAAATTATGAGTTGACAGAATCATTGCCATTTTAACATTCTCCAGTACTGGTGTTAGGAGTGCTCTCTCAGATTATTGCCCTCCCTAAGAAGAGGAATTTAATCTTTAGGGCTCATTACAAGTTCTCTAGAGCTTCTTGCATTGTAGAGTTGTTTTATCAACAGTGTCTCTCTTCTTCTAGACTAAAATACTTACAGATACTTCCAAGTCAGTCAGAAAGTAATGTCTCCTATTTGTTTCTATGGAAACTACAACAGATACAAAGAGCACAATAACACTATTTGATAGAACAAATTCTCAGCATGAAACACTCTTTTGCAACGCAGTCACCACTGTTTGGTCTCCATAAATGTTCAGCAAACATTGATGAATGTCAATGGGTGCCATTTTTTCCATATGGAGAAATTCATTGACACACCTTTCCTTCATCTATGTTTCCATGTCAGACACCACTGTGTCAGAGTACCCACCTGCTGCCATCTGTCACACAGCAACAATGTGTAACAGAGTATTGGTGGGAAGGTTCAACATCTACTGCCATCTCACCATCATCTGCCCCTGACACTGTGGGCCAACATCATAACATAAAAGGCATAATTTTCAGAGCAGCCCTCATATATGTATTCAGACACAGACACACTGACAGAGTACTTAAGGGTAGATCTGCTTCTGCAGCGGTGAGCAGCAGACTGTGGTCTGTCTTGAGATGAAAGTCATGTTGCATAGTGATCTTTCCCCTGCTGTAACCTGTCCACTCTGCAATTAGTAGTGTAGGGATTTTCTGAAAAGGAGGCTGCATTCAGGCTTATTCTTTCTTATTTTCCCTTCATGCCCTTCCTAGGATTAGTGAGTTTCTACCTTACCATCAGTTTGTGCAAGGATCGTTTGAGCTGTGCACACTGATGACATACAGCAGTAAGCAACATTGTCATTAATCTGCTTGTTTGCCTCAGGTCCACTTTAAAAACTAGTTTAAGATATGCTGTCTTGAACAGTTAATTAAATTCAGGAGGCCATGCAATTTGCCCAGCAATATTTTAGGAAGGTCTGTTAACACTGCTTGTTGAAGGAATGGGCATTTTTATAGAACATAAAGCAGGGATGAAGTCAGAACTAATTCAAGGTCCCTGGTGCATTATAACATGGTATACTGGATTGGCTAATGGATATCAATAACTCAGTCTGCAAAGGTGGGTGGGACTGCAAAGGCTATAGTCACATTTTTCTCAAAAAAAATGAGAGAAGGATATATACCTTTTCCTAAGTAACAAAACTATTACCCCTGTAACAGAACGGCAAAATACGAGGGAATGCGGACAGCCATAGTGTTCATTTCATGAACTTTGAGAAGCTGAGATTTCTCTCCCACCATCAAGCTGAGAATTTCTTTACCTCACTGTAATATCCTTATGAGAAAAGTAGAAGAGGAAGGGAATCATTTTCTTCTCGTAGAGATATCTGCTGCTTACGCTTCTCATACACCTTCTTACTACTGAAATTACCTGAAATCTGTAGACTGATGGGGACTATTGGTAGCAGCAGAGGGCTCTTCACACAGATAAGCCTTGTGTTCGTATCAGCTGTGATGTCTGTCTCTGCAGACAGGACTTCTGCCTTTAGAGGGACACTCTGGCAAAAGGCTGGGGAAGATCTTCAGGTGCATCCTGGTTGTCCAGAATTTTCAAAACTGGTGAGAGAGTTTCTGTTCTGGTATAGAGAGGGCCTTCCTTACACCAGTGAGCTGATGCATGAGATACCTTCTAAACAAACACCTTAAATAAAAGAAATATAAGCTAATGCTGCACTTCCAGTTACACTTTTTCCTAACAGTTTTGAGGCATGCACTTCATTTTTTACATGGCATACTTTGAGTCTGTAGCAACAGTATTCCACTGCGATGTTAGAACTATCATTAAAGAAAATTTGAATAAATGCTATAAAAATTGCCAGAAAAACCTAGATAACAAATTAACCAAAATAAATACAAAAACAAAACTAAACTGCTCTGGAAAGAATAAAAAAAAATCCAAACATTTTTTCACAGCTGAGCAGGGAAAGTGTTTAATTGGATGGAGCCAAAAGAAAATACCTCATCAATTTGCAGAATGCAGACATCTGAGGCAGTCTAGCTGAACCACTTGAGAGAATCTCACCTGTTCAGCAGGTGTTCAGCAAGACCTGTCTTGGCTTGTTATGTTCCTAGTATTATCTTGAAAGTGATGGGTATATGAATCCAAGAGCTGTTAAATCTCCTTTCCCAGAAATTCCCTACATTACTTGATTCCAAGAAGGCTTCCTCTACGGCACGATAAATCAGTCTTTATTCTGTATATACTCTTTTGTTTATTGTTTCCATTACTGAAATGTCTTCTGTGTTATGGTATGCTTAGTTTCCATCCACATCTTGAGAAATTTTTTCTTTTGGTACAGACACAAAATGAGAGGAATAGTGGGGGCTATCCTCTAGCTTTGTTAGACCTCACTTGCAAGAATATGAAGATATAACAAAATATATTTTCAAACCGAATATCCAGGTTTGACAATCAGATGTTCCAGTGTCACAGCCCTGATAATGTGGCAGAAGTACTCATATTTCTTTAGGCTCCAAGTTTATGTGCCTGATTTTAGACACCTGGACTTGCAGGATTTCATTGTTGAAAGGAACATATGCGATATGAAATATATTATATAAGCAGTTAACAGGAAGAAGCATCACGGAATCATAGAATCATTAAGGCTGGAAATCATTAAGAAGGTAGTAATGGCATCCTTGTATTTTATTGATATTCAACAAAATACGCTACATGTATGTGTCTTTGTAAGTCCTATTCCATCACCAGAAAAACGAAGGAGACATTCATAGTTATGAAAAAATGGCCCTGAACATTTGTTTGAATAGCCAGGTATGAACACTGATAGCTCTGTATCCATAGTGCTCTTCTGTATTTCTCTTTTATCTTCATTGATATTGGTGTTAAATGGGCGGTTTGGGGCAATCAAAACTGCAGAGCTGATACATTACAGTGATTTCATACCTCAGGCAGCAATAGCTTGAATTTAAAGGCAGTCTCCCCTCCTCCAAAGAATAACGCAAACATGAAGACAGATCAATGTCCACCTCTTCCATTTGCAATAATTCATTTAGTTACATTAATAAGAGCTATCTGTTTGATTTGTCAAATTGCATTACAGAACCCACTGAAGCTGAGGGAATTATCTTGTCTCCTACCCTAGTGCCTGGCTGCCAAATCAGTGGGGTGGAGGTGAAGATCAATTTTGCCATGGCTCATTTGCTCTGGCTGTGCTGTTTTATTCCATTTAGTCCTAAGTAGGATGAAGGGAGACAAGCTGCAGCCAACCTGCTCTGTACTAGAATACAGCCTTTAGCCCTCTAAGAGTTAGAGATACAAGTAGCAGAGCCACGGACCATGAAATCTGGCCAAACAATTGCTTCTGAGTTTCTGGCTATACTTCTGTACGTGAAATCAGCTCCTGCAGTATCTTTGATAGCTCACACCTCCAACATATAATTGAAATGGTCATAAACAAAATTGGAAAAATAAGAGTGTAGGTTTAAAAAAAACAAACAACTTATTCACATTCAGCATTGTTAGAAATCCAAGCAGGCATAAAATAAATCAGCTGTTGGATCAGAGACAACAGCACTACTATTAGAAGTATTTTTGGTCTCTTCTTTTTTTTTCTCCTTGAAATGCATGTGTATGCATACAATGATGTTGACATGCCCACTTGGTGTAGATTGCCCTCTCCCCTGCATTCTACTGTTTTGTTTCTTTGTTTGAACTAATCTGACTTGTTTCTCTTCTTAGACAGAGCCTAATTGCAAATAATACCATGCAAACTACAACAAGACTGTGAAAAGCACAGCAAGTTTTAGTTCTCTGCATTCCACTTTACCGTGACTACAGAATACAGCCTAGCCACCTATACAGTGGTCAGCATTACCTAGCATGAAGCCGGAGAGCCAGCCAGAAAGGTTATTGTCAAATATATTGCCAAATGTTCTGCGCAATCACATTTCTTCCACTCCTTCCCTTGTCCTACAGGCTATGCTCAACTGGCGCTATGCACTGAAGGCCCAACACTATCCCCCGTTTTCTGCAGAAGACAGTGTTCTCTTTCTCAGCTTCAGTGATTAGGAGAAGATTCCTTCCCCCATGTCTCAGTTTAACAGTTACCCAGGTCTCCTGCACTGTCCTGCACATCTCATGGAGCAACTGACCCATAGAATCCTTGGGTTGCTGAGAAGAAATTAAAAAAGGAAAGGAAAAAAAAAAAACAGCTCATGTCATTGCGGCCCTTGGAGGAAGCTCACTTCAGGTCTTGTTCAGCAGCTTGCTCACAAAACAAGCCTCGGAACACATCCCATGTATGGAGATAACCTGACTTGCAAGGAGAATGAGGACACTGGGAACTTCTCAGATTAAAGCATAGAATCAGAGAATATTCTAAGCTGGAAGGAACTCACGAAGATCGTTGAGTCCAACTCCTAAAACAGTGGTTGTCACAGCTTTTGGTGAGTTGCTTAACAGGAAGACAACCCAGCATATTTTCAGACTTATTTATCTAAAGCTTTATATTTCCTAGAAAACAATAAGAAAAATATCTCTTTCTGATATGTTTTCTCCCACAAGAAGAACCAAAATGGTAACACTGTACATTTACAATGTGTGAGACCTGACACCAGGCTGTGGTTTAGCAGATGTTATATTTCTGTGTAGGAATGGTTAAAATTTACACATCAAATACTATCCACTTACATAGCTCCTGCTGAAGCACACAAGGTTTCTGAAAGCTGCGGTTGTGATCAAAGACTGAATAGAACAACAGTCTGTAAAACCTACCTTGTTTGAAGAGTTTGCATTCTCATCCTTTACAGGAATGAATAGAAAACAAAATGTCACTCTGAGCAAATATAATCTCTGTCTTGCTCAGCCTTGCTTTCATGAGTGCTACTCTGTGTGGCAGCAATCATGAGATGAGATCTGCTGGATGTTCTCTGAAGAGAAACATAGCCATGTGATTCCTCTACCATTCACATTGTCTGTCCCCAGACAGGTATACAGGTTTTAAAAGTGATGAGCTCATTAAGATTTCTTCTTCTTAAAAACCCCCCAGGGAGACATCTGTCTGTTTGCCATTCTGTATTTAAAGTCTACAACCACAGAAACTGTTGCAATGTCCTCATTCAGCTACCAGTGTAGTATCAATAGCTTGGATTTGTATATAACACACACACTATCCTAAGGATGGTTGACGCTGGTTAATGTATCAGCTTTGGCCATCAAACAGAAATAATTATGAGGAATCTTTTAAGAGCAAAAACACTTCTGATTGCATAAAAGTTTATCTGCTTTGACAAAATTACTCTTTCAGTTGTGGATTTGTGAAGTTTGCTTGCAAGCCAGAGGCATGATGAGTCCAATGTTTGCATGAGCAGATCATCCAAGAATAGCAATTGTTAAGGAGGGGTGGGAGGAGACTCAGGAGAATGAGCCCATGAGAATAAAGCAAGTAACATCAGAAACCAGCAAGGAGAATGTCTGCACTAAAGTATTCAGCAAGAAATTATTTTGAGGAGAAAACCTAAATAGCTTTTGGCTGCAACAGAAGTTCTGGACACCATTCTGTAATCAGTTCGAATTAGTGCATGGGACTTACGAATGCCAAGTGTATCTGTCTCTCTGTATTGCATTTTGATATCTAAACTGCCTGATTAGCACAGTCTCTCATACCAGATGATACTTTAAGCTGAAGAATATTAATTTTCATAAGAAACATAGAAACCTGGTTTAAAAAAATAAGCTGACAAAAATACCCACGAAAAACCTCCCCCAAATCAAGACAAACTCCACAACCTCTTTATGCAAAGAGGATTCTGTTTTCCTATTATTATAATGTAGTACATGTCCAGGAACACAGCAGGTGTTCATGTTGTGTGAAAGCACTTTGTGAACTGGTAA
The DNA here is from genome assembly GCA_024606505.1 of Aquila spilogaster. Lineage (NCBI taxonomy): Eukaryota > Metazoa > Chordata > Aves > Accipitriformes > Accipitridae > Aquila > Aquila spilogaster. The sequence goes on from JANHGO010000187.1 coordinate 29,282, forward strand.
GTTGCACTGTGTACAGCATCACACTGCAGCCTTAGAACAGGACAGCTGTTTAAAGAGAGCAATAAATCCAGTCTTGTGGAGTGCCCGAAAAGGCAAATATAGGGACCAGTGATAAAGTTGTGAGAATACAACTTTCATCTTGATGTGAGTGAAGCACTCAACTGGCTTTAAAATGGCCATCTCAAAATGTTGCTTGCCTTTGTTGTATTGAAAGTACTGGCCTGCAGGAAGGTAACTCTCATGACATCCATTGACGAGGAAATGTGACCTGCAGGAGTTGTCAGAGCAGAAAAGGAAGGTCTGGTGTGTGTTCCACAAATAATAAACTTTTGTGCAACATGGAGACATGCATCTTAGAACTGAGGGCTCAATACAACGCATTCTGAATATCGTGTTTTGCAGTTCTGTGGATGTGCTTCAGAGGATCTCCTTCATCCTGATTTCTAACTACTTACTTTTGCCTCTGCCTGTGATAAGATGATGGAATCATTCCTTCCTATTTTGCTTAAATAGTAGATATTTTGAAGCAAGGCTTAACTTTTCATATTGCTCTCTAATTTTATTGACACTTTCAGAATTTTGGGTTTGGATATGTGATGTAGATCTGTGTGAGCTAAATTGAAGAGTATGGAACATAGAAGAAAGGCATATAAACTGATTTATTTCTCTTATGGACTGATACCTGAGCATTATATAGGCAACTCTCAGGGTCTTCCCGGTGCTTTAAATCAGAGATTAAATATTACCCTGTTTCAACTAACAATCCATTTCTGATGTCTGCAGAGACATTGTAATAGCTTAGGATATATTTGATTAACTAGCCTGGAAAATAAAAAAAAAAACAACCAGAAGTATTAAATGATTTTTCTTTTGACAAAGTAGTAAAAAGGATTTGAAAATATGCTTGAAGGTTTAGGTTGGGAAAAGCTCATGTGGCTGTGGCAAATATGTTTTGTTCCCTCTTGACTTAGTTCTACTTTGCCATGTGAATGTGATGTGAACATATGCATCTCGCTATCTTTATAAACATTGACAATGGAGTGCTTTTAGAATACAGACCTGTAAGGGACCGGGTTACGATGATACTGGAGTCATGCCAGAACTTTGTGCTGAAAGCCTCCAGGCCTCTTTGTCCACTCATTACAGTGCAGCTACCGAGTAGTACCTTAACTACCTTTACTCAGTGCTTTACTCAAGCAGACATTCCAATCTTCATTAAACAGAAGATTACTGAAGTGTTTTAATTTCTTTCTGATCTATTTCAAATACCACTGATTTGCTCAGGATTATTTTCAAATTGTTTTGCAAAATCAAGCTTAACTTAAACCTACCTGAGGTATTAGGTTGAGGCAGAGCTGGTTAATGTCAGAATGGTCAGGCAAAAGTCTGGCTAAAAGTAAAACAACATACCCCAGAACCCTACATGAGCTGCTGGTGGCAGCAGTGTAATATGCCAGTTCTGTCAAGGCATAATAGGAAGAAAATGATGTGCACCAAATTTTATTTATTTGAAGCAAAACCTTCAGCATCTGAGGTTCCTCATTTCCGCTTGCATTGACCTTGCATTTGGGATTTTGAACACTGCAAGATCAGAATTGGCGGTGGTGATTTACACTTTACTCTCTCTCTTGATTTAACTTTGGTGTCCATACAAAATGATTGACTTGTCAAGTAGTTGCTCTTCAGTTGGGTCTTGAAAATGGAAAAAGAATAACCATGGAGTTTTTGCTCTAAGAAAAATATCTTCATATTATCCATACCATTTTGGAAGAAGGTGTAACTATGAAACAAAATCATAGAATCACAGAATCACAGAATGTCTTGGGTTGGAAGAGACGTCAAGGATCATCAGGTTCCATCCCCCTGCCACAGGCCGGGTTATCAGCTGCTAGATCAAGTACTAGACCAGGCTGCCCAGGGCCCCACCCAACCTGGCCTTAAACACCTGCAGGGATGAGGCATCCACAGCCTCTCTGGGCAGCCTGTTCTAGCACCTCACCACTCTCTTAGTAAAAAACTTTCCCTGGTATCTAATCTAAATCTCCCTTCCTTTAGTTTAAAACAATTCCCCCTTATCCTATCACTATCTACCCATGTAAAAAAGTTGATTTCCCTCCCATTTATAAACTCCCTTTAAATATTGGAGTGCCACAATGAGGATTCCCTGCAGCCTTCTCTTTTCCAGGCTGAACAAGCCCATTTCCTTCAGCCTATCTTCATAGGCTCCAGCCTTTTGGCTATCTTCATGGTTCTTCTCTGGACCCTCTCCAAAAGCTCCACATCTGTCCTGTGTTGGGGGTCCCAGACTTGGTCACAGTAGTTGTGTGTGTTTACCCACGGTTTATTTACTATGAAATTCCTGACAAATATTTTGAATATGCCTTTGGATTTTCACTTACGCATATTGATATTTAGGTAATTTAAAAAATCTACAAACATAAGCCACTGAGCTATGGATTGAGAAGGCTATGAATGAAATATTTTTTTTCTGTTATTGTAAGTCAATATATTTCAAAGATTACACATTTCAGCTCTTTCTAAAGAGACTTAAAATGCTCTAATTGAGTTATTGCTCTGTATATGCACTTGTATGTACTTACAATTAATTTACCACTTTTTCTGCATGGCTATTACAATTCCTTCAGTGTTCTTGATATTACATTGCCAGTCATCTGCAAAACTTGGGCCAAGGTTTACAAGAAGGAAATTACGTTTTAGCCAGTAGGATAGCTAATCTGGGAACCACATGAAAAATGCTTTTGTACTTAGCTATATCTTCTGTAAAAAAACTTGGCCCAGAGCAGAGGACAAGTGTATATGTAAGTCTTGGCTTAAAGAGCTTACAGTTTAAAGCCCTTCAAAAAATTACTTGCATGCATATGAAAAATCCAATTAAAATTACAGTTGTGCACTGTGAAATCCAAAGAATGGATGTTTTCTAGCACAGGATTAGTATTAATATATGATACATGCAGCATATATTTGACAAATTGTCTAAGAGATGCTGTTATTTTGGGGATTCTTCAGTAATTGGCTTCAAAAAGACATTTCAGTATTTGAAAGAGAGAACAGTTCAGAATGTGCCAGCAATGGAACTCAAGTAGCTGTAAGATTAGGTATACATAGTAAACCCTGAGATTTAGATAACAAAAACACAAACAAATTATAAAAGCAATAACCCAGCCCTTAAAAACAGCCTGGAGAAATTATCAACTGCAAAATTAATTACTGGTTAATCCTACAGGCTTCACATTTCATTAGAGAGAAGAACATTTCCGGCACAGAGGCATAGCACTGAATTTATAAGACTCTAAGATGTTCGTGATTTCCCTATCATAGACAGGAATTCTGGAGAAGGGAAGGCAGTTTACGTGAAATGAAATAGGGTGTTAAACAAAGTATTATCATATCAAATTAGCAATTGTTATTTTAGTGCCAAATGCAGTGTTTGACTGAAAGGGGGTGTCTTTGTACAGCAACATGACAGTTTTATAAATACTCTCCTGCAGGAAATTCTTCTGCATGTCTAATTGCTAACACCACATGGTGTTCATGAGGTTATATAAAAGCTGCCAGACGTTACTCGCAACATGTAGGAGCCAAAGAACACTTAGCATTTGAATTACTATTTCTAATAGTGTTGTACCAGAGAAACACCTGACAAAGCAGAGGTCTAGAGATGGATTTATTGTTTCCATTATTATTTATATTATGAGGATGTGAAGGCATTCCAGACAAATATAGGCCTCTGTAGGCACACTGTAATCAGATAGGAAGAGATGTTGTCTGCGAGGGGTTAAGTCCAAACAAGATAGATGAGATGAGGAAAAGAAGGGACAAAGAGAGGTACACTGCCTTCCTTCTGGTCAGGCAGCAGGTGAAGGATAGGCCATTGAGTCAAGCCCATTCCCCCTGCCTTCCCCAGGAGCAATTCAGGCCAGCTGTTCTAGTTGCCCAGAACTAGTACAGTGGCATCAAACACCTGCTTTGCAGAGGTGTCCATGATGAAGACAGTCAGTAAGAGAATTTTGAATAAATCTGCCAGGTCTCCAGTCCCTTGTTACTGCAGGCATTGATATTGCCTCCCTGGTCCCACTGCTTCTGTTAGGTATATGAGAAAGGACACTTCAGAGGCCTTTAGACTAAGCTGAAATATATTATTTTATTTCTATAAGCAGTAATATAAGCTGAAGCTCAGGAGTTGCATGCTTAGCTAGCTTCTCCTGGTCCTACCATTTTATCTGTCATAGCTTGGCACATATTCTCTGGGTGTATGTGAATAAATCTCCAGAAGAAGGACTATATATCCCTTCATGTTTATATTGACTTTCAGCATGGTGAGGAGGAAGATTTTGGCCTTTGCAATAATTGTAAAAATGAACATATAAACATAGTGAGTAGTTGTATAAACTATAGAAATGGGATGAATATACCTATGTAATAGTCCAGTACAAATGTTTGTTATGGCAGAACAAATAAATATGCACAATCAGAACCCTTCAATTTTCTGTCCTTATTGCAGCTTGAGAGGACAAATCTGAGACAGAAATTGTGTGTAGACTTGAAATAAGTAACTTTCTTTCAAGGCTATTGCAGCTCTCTCTAATGCTTCTTCTAATGTAATGCAAAGCTATACCAGTCCTGTTACAGTTCCTCAGTTCCCAGCAAATATATACACCTGGTGGAGCTGCATTTAGGAAATCAATTTCTTGATGTCTTAATGACTGTGAGTTGCAAAACTCCACTACCTACTGGAAGTTGCGTCCCTATCCATACAAAATTTTAACATACAGGCCACTACTATCTACCACATAGGTGAGAAGAGGTGCAGCACAAGCACAGCTGATGTATCAATTATTGTCTTCATCTATTGGAAGTGCCTTGATTTAGAAATTAAGGTTAGTTTGGTGTTAGTGCCTGCCATTATTCCCACCTTGCTCAAACACTCTAGATACATATTGTTTAGTCAGACACTTTTTTTTTGTGGAAGTTGCTGTTGTTTTATAGTATTTTTTTTCTTTATACAGGCATTTATAACCCTCTGTTCTGTGTGATTAAGAACCATCCCAGCCCATGCATTTCAAATAGGCTGAAAAGTCAGATGCTCTGCACTGATAACATTTGTCACAATGGCTCCCTGTGTGATTAATAATAATCTATCACTAATGTGACTTTTATTTCTGAATATTCAATTGCAGTTTGTACTTTTTAATTGCATACCCACTATTTGTTTTCAGGACTGCTTTGGCATGCAGTGACAGCAGAGATAGGACCATTAGCATCAATTAATAAACTGAATAGTGGAGACACTCAGCATTGTCCTGTTAATGCCATTTAGTGTCATACTGTCAAATTCCTATTTTCTTTATCATTTCTGTTCATAACTGCAGACACTGTAACTGTTAAGAGACTTCTGCATTTTTGTGTGCTTATTTTTAGATTAGAGTGTTGTGAAATATGTCTGTTTACTGCTAGTTCCACTAGTTTCATTGAAAACCTTTTCAGGATTCCTTAGGTTGTTGTAGAACAACATAACATAAATCTACAGGAGATGATGCATAGAGAGGGAAATGGGTGAGAGATACAACTTGAAATGCTTTACTAGGTTAAGTAAAAGAGAATGACATAAGAAATCCCTTAGACAAAGCATTTCTTTTAGAACATAAGGGCTACAAGACTTATCTAATTTTTGTTTGTGCCTTGCCAATGATGCATTGTATATGTGAATAGAAGCTGCTTATGAATGAAAATGAGAGTTTAAAAAGGGATTACTAGCCACTCCAAATTTTGATGCAAGAATTCATACGAGGTGAGCTAAGTGTACATTGTAGTCAATTCACTAGGCATAGGGCTGAATTGCTTGAACAGCCCAGATTTTCTTAAGTTTACATATCATATCTACTTTGAAGTAGCTTAAATATATTTAATATTCAAGTAGCTAACATTCAACAATCTCTGAAAAATGAGCTGTCTGAAAATGAGTCAGTATTGAAATTCTGTGAGAGGTCCTGCTCAGGAATGAAGGTTCCATCTGTGCCCTTTTGTAGCAAAATAAGCTTCTCATGAAAATCTATCTTTTTATTTTCATATTCAAATATTACATTATGCTGCTAAAAAGACATTTCCATGATATTATAAGCAATTTTGATTAGTGAAATACTCGAGAGTACTTCACCAAAAGCAGAAAAACATATTTTAGATATATAAGAAAACATGAAGTTGCATTTCAAGCCTAAAATTTGGATGATTGTGCTTGCTGCTCAACATGGAGTCATTACATGGATACCTGCTGTAGTGAGTGCATGAACAAATATCAGGCAGTGTGCAAATATCCTACTGATTTATGTGGAATTTAGAGGAATACCAGCCAACCTGTGGTAGTAACCACTACTGGATGACTAGGTCACTGAATGGATCACTGGGTGACTATACTTCTAACTTCTCAGGTCTAAATATTTCCTTTTCTTCCATGATAAGTGATTCTACAAATTCTGCTCCCACATTTGCGAATGACCCTGCCCACCAGCATGTTTCTTGTGTGATGGCTACAATCTAGAGGCATTTCTCCGGCATTTTATTGGCAGTTGTCTTGACCATGCTTGGGGTAAAATAATATCCCATTAGAACCAGGATTTATATCTAATTTTTTCCTGTTAGCATGGAGTAATAAGCCAGAACCTAGTGTTCTGCACAGATTGCATAATTCATTTTAATAGGCTACCTTAAAACATATGAAGTAGTAGCTGTCCTCTTGAGGTTGTCTGCTTGCATCTACTTGCTGAAGTTTGTCACCAATCTGCAGTTAGTATATTGTTTTGAGAGTGTAATTAAAGCGCACATTTAACAATATCCTGCAGAACAGACAATAGATATAGAAGTACATCAACTCTTCAAATATTAGTTTCCTCACAGACAGGATACAGAAATGAAGCAGAAGAACTTATTAGTTTCTTGCTTTGCTGGAACATAATATTTTTTCAAAGTCACACAGAATAATAAAGTTTACATAGCTCTCTGGTATTCTAGCTCAGGCCAATTATTTTATTTCTGGCACTCACTTTACTTCTCTATCATATTTCTGTCAAATCTTCTTTATGTGGAAGAATACAAACTGTGCAGGCTAGAAATCTTTTTTATTGCTAACTACTTATATGCTGAGCAATTCCACTTGCACTTCTTGTGATGACAACAGTAACAGTAGATCAGTTCTGAGGTGAAAACATTGTGGAAGAGGGCAAGTTAAGATACTCTGGTATCTTTCAAGGGTGCTAGCTAGGAAACAAAAACTATCTTAAAATTTGTTACAATAATATCGTGTAGAACTGCTCAATACTGCATACAACTTAACCCAATACAAATTTTTAGCCCAGTAATTTTTTCTTTTTGCTATTCTGTGAGATAACATGATCTTATAAAGACAGCTCTCTCCCATAACTGACCGTACATAGACTTATGCAAGTTCACACTGAGAACACCCACTGTGGTGGTGAATATAGACTAAATCACTACAAAACCATAATCCAGAGCAGCACAAGCATCACAGATAGGACAGTGGGAAGACCTAGAGACTAGTGGACAGGGCACCATTTAATTCCTTTCACCATGGCCATACCCCTGCCCACCTTCACAGAAGACTTTTGCAGTCATGACTCTGTAGCAATTACTGGCATAGCTAAGATAAAGCAGACACCTCTGTTGTCAAAATATCATCAATGATAATCTGTGTATTACATGATTGTGCTGAAACCATAAGAAGCTAGATAACTGGAGCTGCCTGCCCCACTCCTTGAATGACAATGCCCTCAGTAGTCCAGCATTTTTGGGAGCATCTTTCCCTTTAAATCCTCTGAAAATTGTGTCCAACATTTTGATGGATGTGAACAGCTGAGTAACACAAAGTGCAGTGCAGCACTCCACTCTTGGTTATTAATATACAGATAATAATTACATTCCATTAGTAAATTGGCTGGACGTATTCAAATCCAATACTTGCAGTGAAATTTATTACTAGCTTGGCAAAATATGTCTCGTCCATTTCCAAATTAGTAAGTGACTTTTAGTGCTTCAGTCACAACCACAGAAAACTCTTGGAAGAATTAACAAGTGGCTAAAAACTGATTTACTTCTTCCATTTACACTGAAAGATAGTTACCAATATCATCAGTAATTTATACTTGAAGTTTGCTTAGACTCCCAGCACGATGCATGTTAGGATCACGAGCAACATGGGATGTAGCCCTTCAGCACATCCAGGACCAGACCATCATTGCATAGGATCTGTTTTAGCACTACTGCTTTTAATCAACGCTATTCCAAAGGGGAGACTATTTCAGAAATGCAATCATTAGATGATGAATTTGCTCCTAATTTCCATTCCAGGTTCATTCTTTGCTATTGTATACTCCTTTGCTTTTGAATTAATATATTTTTAGCATAAATATCTCCTCTCATGGCTCTTTGTATATAATCTAATCACTCTCAGCTTTCAGTACAAGCTTTTTCTGTCATCAGATCTTTCACAGTGTTGTATATGTACATTAACTCGGAGCTGAAATAGCACCCCTTCTTGTCTGTGCATTGATTGAAGAATAAATCTATTACCCTTAAGACCAAAAGTGCTTTGTTTTCTGCCATTATAACAGCCATTTTTCCCCAGTCTCCAGCAGAGTTCAAATATTTGCATGATTATGCTGTCTGAAATAACATTTCTTTCACTAATAGTATTAGAAGGGTTTCTGCCCACATTCAAGTTGAATTCCTTAGGCCTACATAACCCAGCACATAAAATTAGCAAAAACTCTTTACAAATCTCTTTCCATCTTGAGAACTACTCTATCATTCTTCCCTTAGTCTGTATGAGAGATTGTCACATCTTGCTTCAGTTGTTCTAGTTCTTCCACCTCATTACACAGGTTTCCTGCATTAGTCCGCAAACAGCTTCATTGCTTCCTTCTGACCTCATGATATTTCCTAAATCAATTAAATATAGCCAACATGATCAATTCTCTCATCCATAGCAAAACTTCCTTTTTTTTTTTCCTCCCCTCTGTTGTCTATTACCTTATTGTCTGTTATGGCCTTACTCCTGACCACGGCCTCATATACGTTGTGTTTCACCTGTTATTTATTAACACCAATGGTGGAGATAGTGTAAATCTCTCCCAGCCACAACAAAACCGTTGCAACCTAGATGGATGTTTCCCATATCTATTTTTGTAATCTTGGTTGCTGAAAGTCAGTGCATCAGGCAGAAAGGTGTAAACCCTCCCCTGAGAATTATACTCTTTCTGTGAGTGCTTCCTAATGTCTAAACACCCCAATATCCTCCTTCTCATACCTGTTCCTGAGCCATCTGTTTGCTGTGATTGTATTCATGACTTCAACCTCCTTCTCAAGGAGCAAAGAGCAAGAAGTAGTGGGCCACATCTCACCAACATTCAGAAATCTGTATGGTCATTCGTAGGATGTGAGCCATCTCATGCACTTGGGTGAGGTTAGTCATGTTTTGTAAGTTTCAGCTTCTCCCTTTGACTCCCAAGTAAAACCAAAAAGCCCACCTCAGGAGTGGAGAACTGCTTGACTTCTCTCTGAGGCTGCACACGCACTACCAAACTGAAAGTGCTCAGGCATGCTCTTGAGCAGTTTAGCCCTTGAGCTGTGCTTGGAGGCCTGTATGGGGAACGATGCTTATCTTGAGAAAAAAAGAAGGTTGGAGACCACCTAACACCTGGGAACAATTCTAGGTATTATTTCATGTATTAACAGTGCCTTCTTTAAACTTCTTTTAAGTTTATCATATGCCTGGTCTAACTCTTCTCCAGCCTTATCCAAGGGAGAAATACTGTCCCAGGCAGAACAACTTAATGGCATTTTGATGCACCCAGGTTCACTCTTTTCAGGTGGAAAACTACTCAGTATCTGTAGTCTTTTCAGTTTCTTTTGTGGGTTTTAAACTACACTTGGCAACTAAATATGCTCTAAGGAGATGGAGATCATACACTCCGTGTAATTGCTTGGTGTTCAGCTGTGGTCAGTCCTTATGTGGCTGTCGTGGAAAGTGACCAGTTCAGTATTCCTTGATAAAAAATGCTTACGTTAAATGGCTTAATTACATTAAACAGGCTTAATTTCTTTCTCTACTCATTTACTTTTCCATTCTTTGTTTTTATGCTGACTCTCCTCTTGTGAATTTGGCAGAAATGTATGGAATAATCATACCTTAAATTATTTTTTTCAAACCCCCCCCCTTTTCTTTTAAAGCTTCCAATGGTTCCTAAATAGAGTCTCTTAAGTAGGGTTTTGATGTGGTTCTGGCCACAACTAACCTGCACATAGCATTTATCTATTTTGTCAGGTGCTGAAGCATTAAGGCTTCTAAGGAAATCATCACTGTGCCCTTACTTTAAGGTTCTTCTCGCCTTTTTGACTTGGCAGAGTTACAGAGTTGCTTTCATTCTGAGATACAAATTACAAAATATCAGGGTGCTTTAGTTTTTTGAAGGTGCAAGTGGAGATCCAAACCAAGAATTGCAAGGGAGACCGGAGCTCTTCATTCTCAGGGGAACCTCCGAGCTGTGTTACACTGAAAAGCTCATGCTGTGCTTTGCTCCTTGAGCGATCTGCCTCTGCCTCCTTTCCTCATCCAGGGTTGGATAGCATTGCCTATGTATTTTTATAAAGCAGCTAGGGAATAAATACACTATCTTTGGCATGTGTTGTTATAGTAACATTTACAATAGCCACCCATTTGTGTCTTTGAGTATCAAATTAAGCTTTTAGTAGGATAAAAGCAGAGCTTTCATTTTCAGTCAGCCAAAATTTTGATTTCTAAATAACAGTGTTCATAACAAATGCATTGCCTAGGATGACTTTATGTTCCTATACAAAGGGCTCTTCCTCTGTATGAAGAACTGTCAAACCCTTGCTGTAGTCTACACCGATGAATAGTGGAACCCAGCTGCAGTTCTAGGCAAATGCATTCCTGCTTCTTTACCAGGAATTCCTGCTTCCTGTGCTCATCACCAACCCTGCAGCCCACGCCACAACTCCTGTTGAGGACCCATCCTCCTATACTCCAGAATAATACCTGCGAGTGAAAGATCTCGCCCAAGAGGTCTCTGGGAGGGAGTCCTGTTGGACTCCAGCCCCATTTACAGGTTTCCCCGGAGCTCCAGGTTCTCTGCTCTGCTTTGTGGCTGTGAGGGAAAGGTGGAGATGACTGAAATAAGAGCTCTGCTTCCATAATGAGGACCAGGCTTTGGGGAAGGGCTATAGGAAGGTTTCCGTGCAGCCCCGCTGATCCCCCAAGTGAGGGTTACCTCACTTCTGTCCCCGTGACACAAAGCCTCATATGATGCTCAGTGATAATAAAATAAACGTCTTTATTTTTAATAGATGAACAAAACAGACCCAAAACCAGACAGTATTTTCCCGAATTGCATGGGCACTATTGGAAACAATACAAATGAAGTTAAAACATATATATATCTATATTATGCTTTCTATCTGTTTTGTTAGTAATAGTTTTAATATATAATTTCTGACACAGACAAAAATATAATTTTTTTTTTAACAACAGCCACAAATACTGCTCTGATTAATAGCAGACTTACAATAACGTACTGTCTAATTGCACATGGTATTTGATCAAATATGCTTGAAGGGCAGAAGGAAAAATGAGTAACAATTTTTTTCCCTATGATACTTATATTTGAAATACTAAATTATTGTACTATATGAAAATAAAAGACTAAATCTGACTTTTACTTTATTTGATCCATTTAATGTTTACATTCAGTTCAGGTTCACAAAAGCATGTGTTATTTATAATACATATACCATTCTATATAGACAAATATAGATGAAATTTTAACTTTTTTCACATATCAGCTATTTATTAACCTTGATTTTATGAACACGTCATGCAAAGGAGGTAAAAAACCCTGTCGAATAAGTGTTAGTCACAGATGTTAAGAATCTGAAAGTGTAATGTATGATCATGATATAAATATTTCATTCAGAAATCATTGGCTCAGAAACAATAACTTCTGTGTTTGACGATGAGTTCTTTGCTTCACTGATTGTAGATACAATTTAGTGCACACTACTATAATCTACATATTGCAAAAGTGGAGAAGGAGCGTTTGATGATTCACATGAAAAGAAAGCCTACTTGAAGAATCACATTCTGTTGGTATTTATCTTGAAATAACTTGGTTGTATTCTTTTTTTTTCTGTAGCTGTCAATCATAGGAATGGCTTTGGTTATACAACGGCTCTGTATAAATATAATGGCAGGACTGTTGAACTAAGGCAAGAAACCCTGTAAATGGGTATTGCGTGGGGTTGTTTTAGTTTGGCTTTCAGAATCACACAATCCACAGTGCAGCTCACCTCTGCAGCTGCTGCAGCTGTTGTTGGATTCACGCAAAGAAATGCAGTGACTTCGCAGGTAGAAAGCAGAGCTAATGTCACACTATGAGCAGTCTACAGTGTTTCTTCTCCCCCTTTGCATGATAAAGCTTCCATGGTGTGCTACTTGAAACAGTGCAATAACCTTTGCATTTTCTCAGACAGGAATGGAAAACTATTGGAACAATTTTCTGCCAGAAAAAGCAGTTCCAGCAAAACAGGAAAATCACAGTTATTTCACAAAAAAATATTCAATAAGATAAACAGTATAAAATATTCTGATCATACTGAAAGCATCTGGGTTGAAGTTTTTTGGGAAACATATTTTGATTTTTCATTTAACTTTTCTCTGAGCATTTTAAAGGTCTTTATGTCTTTATGGTAATGAGGGGATACAAGGGAATCAAAATACCTCAAAAGAGTCCAGCTGAATCCCTTTGTCCATTTCCTTTTCCCAGTACTGGAAATTCTGAAATATGCAATGTAGAAATGCTGCTGGCCTATATGCAGCTTCTCATAGTGAAATTCTATCAACTCTTAGCTGAAATAGAAGTAAGAAATCTTTCAGCAAGATTTACTTGGTAGATGTAAATAGGGATCCCCTAACTAAATTTGGAACTGCAATGTAAGGCATTGGTTGTGGAAGTGGGTAAAACTGTGGCTTGGTATTTTCTCAATGAAATGGATTCAGGCTAGTGGATTTGGGACAGACATGGATAATAATTCAGCAGTGGCTCCATTCTCCTCTTTCTTTCTTCCATATGATCTCTTTCCATCTCTCTTTTTCACAGTTCAGGGGAAGATTACAGTGGGCTTGAGTCCATTTGCAAGGTCCTCAGCACTCTGAAGTTGACTCATCAGCAGATTGTTTACTCACCCCACCGAACTTTCTCTTCTTTTCTTTGCTGTATTGACTCTTCGGAGATTTTGGTGCAGATCCTGATTTTGATTCCCTCCACCCAGAGCACACTCAATACCTCTTAGTGCAGTAGTACTGCAGTTCACAATGCACATCTGGAACTCTGATGTAGTATGCAGTGTATGGAGAAAAAAAAATAATCTCTAAAATTAATTTTATCTACATATAGTATATATATATATATGCCATTAAAACTCCACAAAAGGAGCAGAAACATATCTAAGAATTCAGCCTTGTGAAAGTTTATGTGAACATTTAATGTACAATTTGATGGCTTTTTCCTTTAGCAGCAAAAACTATTCTTACACTTCATATCCTTCAGTACAGTTCCTCCTGCTGTAAATGTTAAAGAAGAAATTTTCACCAGTGACCAGTAACAGGAGGATATCTGGATTTCAGCTGAATGTTCTGTGACGTGTAGATATTAACAAGAATTACTGGAGCATAACTCTTAGTTGTACAGAAATCTAGCTATTAGATCTCCCACTGGGAAAGGCACGTACCAACGAGGACAGACAAAATCATCTCGGCCGTGGGCAAACAGAAACCAAAACTGAATGCTCTCTGCTGGCCAGGCCATAGTTAGAAGAGGCTTAATCTTCCCTTCTTTGCTGCTTCTAGCTAGCATTATCGTTTATGAGTGGTCTCACTTGTGCCTGGATGCTGCTGGTGCTGCACAGGCATCATGCTGGCCCATGAGAGTGGCTGTCAATGAAGGAGTCCAGCACTTAGCTGAAGACACCGCTTTGCATTTTGCTATTCTTGTGGGCAACTTTCCTTCCAGGTTTCCACCAAGCTGCTGCTGCTTCTGGAAGTAAATACAGGCATAGAAAGCTCTCCACCAAGCCTCTTTTCTCATGGGAAATCACATTTTTGAAAAAATGTGATTTTCCACTCTTCTCAGTGGTGTCTAGTGATAGGACGAGGGGAAATGGTCACAAACTGATACATAGGAAGTTCCGCACAAATGTGCGTGGGAACTTCTTCACA
>JANHGO010000188.1:0-43583 GCA_024606505.1 Aquila spilogaster
ATCAGCAACACTTCCAGACATTCACTGGAAGGAGAGCACACCGAACCTCCTTCTCCCAGCATGGCTGTAACCAAGGGAGGTGCACAGGGGGGAGAACAAATGGCAAAAATTGACATTGCAGCTTGATGAACGTTTGCTCCAGAGAACCCTGGTACATCAAACCTAATGCTGAGTGAACATCGCCAGCTCCACCTTCCCAGCAACAGTGTTGGACAATAAACAGGAGGTGTCAAAGGAGACCCTGTGGTTGCGAGTACAGCACCAGTGTCTGTATGGCCTGAGGTACCCTGGTCATCAGTATTGCACTCCATTAATTAAACAACCTAAACTCATATACAAAAGAAACCCATGCTCCATGGCTTAGAAGCTTTTTAGCAGTGATAGCCATAGTTATCATTGGCACTACTTGAATAGTACCCTGTGACAGAGATTTTAAAAGTAATTGACAAAAAATAGCTAAATAACACAAAAGCCCTGTAAATAAGAGCAAGCTTTCCCACATATAGCAAAGCAAGACTCTCACTGATAGGTACTGGGGGAAAGGAGAGGGAAAAATGTGATGATATCATCCCATAAAATAAAATTACTTCTACGCTGCAAAACTTTCAAGATTTTTTTTTCTCTCTTTCTAGCTATCTCTCATATTTTAGGTTGCATAACTTAGATGGCTGAACCCACCAAGGACTCCATTTCTAGCCATGTCACCTTCTCCAATAGTTTACTAACATTTATTACCTAGAATATAAAAGTCCAAACAGCTCAAAACAAAGAAAACACAGGTCAGGAGAGCTGAACAAAACCAAGTGTGGGAGGAAAACAGTCCTGTGAGAAGCTGCTTTGGCACTAGACAAAATCCCCTCTCTCTGGATACAAAGACATAACTCTTATTTATGGGAATGGGAAACATGCTCATGCACTGATGGGGGGAATAACTACCATAGATCAGCAGAAGGACTGCACTGGAGATAGCAAAGACCAGACTACATGTGCAATGAATGTGAAAACCATTTCAGCCATCTGGGCTATGCAATTTTTCACAGATGCTTTCGGAGCTGGATGGACTTTGTTGCCTCTCTTTTCCCTGACATTTCTCCGATGTTTGCAAATTGCTTTCTGTGACCTGTAGGATGGTACTGCATAAAAATTTAGTCTGTTCCTTTCTGCCATCATCCCAAGTGTTCAAATGTACCTCCATAGCCAGTTTTCCTTCCAGAAGGATTCTGTGAAATGCCCTGTTCAGTTGGATGCAGTCACCTGGCAGGTATTCAGTCCAGTTAATACGTCCACACAGACTGTGGGACAACCATCTCCAGAGATGGCTTCAAAAACCTCAAACTGCAAACAGCTTAACTCATTGTGTAAAAAGCTTTTGCTTGGGTACGTAAAAAATACACACCCCCGCCAACTCATTAAGATATAGGGATGCTGCTCACAGTTGCTATGGCTACCAAAATTAACCATCTCCCCCTCTGTAAAAGAGGACCACCACAAAAACAAAACAAAACAAATAATACTTCTCATTCAGCTGCCTCAGAACAGTTTTGCAAGTCTGAGGCATTAAAAAAAGTAGAGAACACTGCATGCTAGACTTCATAAGCTACTGGTGGTTTAGAGTTTGTTAGCTGGATTTTAACCAACTGGAGTTAGCTGGGGAGATTCTATGATTTTTATTTTTTTTCATTCCTTTTGTAGCTCTTGTGCAGAATATCAGGTTGTTGTCACACGATGTGGTAACTCTGGTTTTAGGGCACATAGTACCAAATAAAATAAAATCTAGCTATTTGACATAAAATGCTGAACCTGCCCAAAGCTACATTTCTGGTTCTAATTTGCTTTAAAGTATTTCTGAAGGATAACTTTTGTTCTGGCAGGCGTTACTCGTGACTAGGAACTGTCTGTCCTCTGAATCCAGCATAAACAGAAGTCTGAAATACATGCTGTTTTGCAGGCTCAGGCTAATTGAGTAACCATGTGCCGGAGTCTGAGTCAGGACACATCTATGTTGCCAATTGATCTGGGTCTAGTGTTGCACAGACCTGATCTTAATGGCAAGGCAGGTGAGGAGGATGGAGGGCTGTGGGACCACAGTGCTGGCACCACCCATTCCGATGGTCACTTTTATTCACTTTTATCTGGAGGTTGCTTTTTTAGAGGCACGAAGCTACTTCTGGGTGGTATCCAACAACATAATGTTGAACAACCGTAACCAGCGTGGTTCATCACAACTGCACACTGAGAACAGTCCACACAGACGAAACAGATGAGGGCGTCTCATATTTGTATGCAATGGCTTCCCAATTTTGTAGGGGTTCTTCATGAACACAGAAAGCAGCTGGAAATCTAGACCTGTGCTTTTGCATTTCATGCAGCTGGGACTGTGGTTCTTGGAGCACTTCTCTGATGGCAAGGATAATTTAAACAGCCCTGGCTCCCCTTCTTCTTCGGACATTGGTACCCACCCCACTCCTCTCCCTGTGCTCTGCCAAAGCCAACTATTTATGCAGCTGTGTGGTGAAATGTATCAAGGAGCTGATCCGGGCGGGGAGAAAAGAAACCTGAAATAAAATTCTAGGCTATTTTTCCAGCCAGATCACTTCTGCGATCAGGTACATCAGGAAGCCACATGAACACTTGTGTTGGCATATAGCCTGGGGTGGGAGAGAGGAAAGAGGGAAGGCTGCTTTATGGGAGGTGTTATTCAAACAGCGCTGCTCCTGGATGTGGAGCCATAGCCAAAGCACCCTCCTACATCCCTGAGAACTGGGATTTGTGTGCACAGTTCAGGCATTCATTAGTAATGGCTGGGCCCCTTTCTAAACTTTCCCTCCTTCTTACGGGGGTGTGGGGGGAAACAGGCTCATGTGGTTCTGCTAGAATGAAGTTAAAGCCTTGTAAAGCTAAATAAAGCTAGGCACCGGTTTTATAAGCTTGGTAATAGTGCCCTGTGGAAACAGGCCATGATTACAACCTCAGCAGTTTCTAACTGCATCTTTAAGCGGCGTCCCAAGTCTGTCACACTGATATTTTTGAAGGGCTTTGAAGCAAGAATGATCACTGTTGTTAAGATTAGGCAGTTTTATATCTTTTAAACTCCAGCCATCAATGAGACAAAACTAGGTAAGCATTTTACATAAATCATTACATTTCAGGAAACTGAAGAAATTGAGGCTTGCTCTGTGACCTATCACAGTTACTATTAATCTTAACACACCAAAACAACTACATGTAACAGGCAAGCCTGACTCCTTGCATTCTCTCCCTTCACTCCAGAAAACTGTCTTGTGTCTACTGTTACGCACAGAAAAACTAGAGACTGCCAAAGAAAGAAGAAATCTTTACCTCCAACTCTAAAACCTCAACTTCCAAATCACTTATTTGAAATAACTAAAGCTTATCAGGAATAAGGCTGCCTGTGACTCCTGAAGTTAGCCAAGCTCCAAGAAGCTTCATTTCAAGCCTCTTCTCCTGCCATGGGGAATACTGCTGACTAAAATTTCCCAGTGTCTCCTTGAAGAAGGGCTGTCTCAATGACAGGAACTGTTAAAAGGACGGGGTGCTTTTCTAGTACAGTATCAGAGTAAACATGACCAAGTACAGCTGAAACCTAAGCAACAAAAAGAAAAGGCGGAAATCCAAACTTCCCTTAATTTGTGATACGGAAACACACTTTATTTAAAGGAAGCAAGAGGTGTTAGACAGTCCAAATGTTTTACAGCTAACTGAATCGGCCGCTCTTGCCCTTCGCAACATGGATCAGTTTTGCAGAGAGGACCTGGAAGACTATGGGAAGAGACACGCACCCTAATGTGACAGAGATCAGGAAGTGCCCAAGAGCTGCACTACAACTGTTTTGAAACCTGCTAAGCAACAAGACCGTATAAACCCAAAGAACTAAATACTCGCTTTCCTCCTTCTACCACAGTTCACAAACAGAAAATAATTCACAAACACTGCAAGCTCCTGCTGGGTCATTTTTAACTTGATATTTTTTTTTTTTTTTTTAGTCCGGAAACAATCACAAACATGCAAACAGAACACACACAAAATTCATTGCTCTCATGTGTTGGCCCTCTTCTTATTTGGAAGTAAAATACTTCTCTCTAAATAAACCATCACTCCTACAATAATCTTTGATTTGTTGTAGCATGTAAGGATTTCTGAAGGAGTTTAAAGACAACATATAAACCAACATTTATGTATGATAAAGTGAGAACACTGCAATTCAGCACTGAAACCTAATCCTCTCTAGGGCAGAACGCAGCAACTCTTTCCCAGACGGAGCATCATCACGCTGGTCCCGATCAGCACGGAGGTAAAAGCAAGCAGCGACTGCTTGGAAGCGTGCAGGACTTGGGCAGGAGGTTTCTAGCCCTGCGATACTTTATTTAATGGGGAGCAGCAAAGCGTGGTTTCACAGTGCTTGCAGCAGCACAACCCCCCGGCTTGCAGATGGTGAGCGGGAGGGAGCATCACTTTTGGCCGCGCAGGGCCCCCTGGAGCACGGGTTCAGAATTGGGACAGAGGAATATTGCTGCCCTGCTCCCTGCTGCGGGCTGGTGATTCCTGCTCCGGTTCAGATCAACATCATTTCTTGAAGAATTCGACCAGATTGTTGAAACTGCCTTGCTCACAAACTGGCCGCACTCACCCACATCACTCACTGCGTGGAGCCTGCGTTTTAAGATTGATTTTTTGGTCTTGTTTTAGTCCTAGCAATGCAAACAGATATGACCTCAACTACATTATCTTCCCTTCTAAATCTTACCGGCTTAACATTTAAAAGTTTGAATTCTTCCATTTCTGAACACAGCACCACTTTCTAATTTTCAAAGCTACTTTAAAAGAGCAGGAGGATGCTGCATATCACTTTTAACATGCATCTGGTGTTATCTGGAAGTGCCTGGTCCCCCAGCGACTTCATCTGTTCCCCCCTCACTGGGCAGAAGAGGTTTTGCATACACACGGTGAGTTGGCTACTGCTGGGTTTTGTGCTACTCTCGGAAGCTAGCAAGGAACAACTGGTGTTTAATGCATATACCCTAGATTGTGGACATCCCACTCTCAAATACCGTAGCTTGCACTCCCCAATGTCCTACAGTGGCTTAAATTCATGTGTAAGAGGCAGATCTGAGGGCTCTTTTTCCATTCAGAGTTTCGCACCTCCAGAGTGTATGTTTTCAAAGTCTTTGCAACAGCAAGGGCTGAATTTTACCACTGATGCAACTTCCCATTTATTTTAATGAAAGCTGTCTTTCTCATGTGATCACTTTATTCAGTAACTAGGGATTAGCAAAAGTACCAAATATCATGAGAAATCTAATAAAACGAAAAGAGACAACAATATTCACCACGTGTTCTACACTCCCACTATTGCTCTTGCCAGTGGATCTGGGCCAACAGTTTAGATAATGGAAAACATTTGCAAAGAGGTCTTCATGTGTGAAGAACACTTAACTTTTCATATAATGGAATTCAGCAAGATTTTCCTGACAGTGTGGGGCAGTGCTTCTCCAGTGAGGTTTGCTCTGAGTGCTTGCACAACCTTACGTGACTGACAGAAGATCTGCTGGCTTAGAAAACTACTGCAGTAGCCAAGTTAATCCACTGCATTTTTGCACAACGGGTAGGAGCAACTGTTCAAAAGAAGATTTTTTTTCTTAGGGATGTAATTTCCAGTCCTCTAAGAATAAAGAGGAGTATCAACCATTTCAGAAAGAAACCATGTTTTTTCCTGGATTCCTTACAGAATACCTTTAGAAAATTATCTTGCAAGATAAAGTTTGATATGTGAAGAACAACAGTAAATAATCACGTAACCCAGGCAAAAGTGGAAAGCTGTATTTTTTTTTTAAGTAAGTTTCAGAGACCCATCAGTTAAAATGTAAGTTACTCTATGGAATAATTACTGGCTTAAGTCTGGGCAAATACCTTCCCTGTATTTACGTATCTTATACTTGAATCTAAGTGCAACCTGAGCTGTAAACTTCCTGTGTTTGGAGGCCTAACAAGAAAGTACAGTAGATTAACTGTAGGGACCAGGAAATGCTTTGATCCACAGTTCAAGAGGAACGTAAAGCAAACATGCACTACAGAGACCGCAAACGCATTTAAAGATTTTGTTGTTTCCGTTTCACTAACAATGTTAACTGTTATCAGGTGTCTAACACCATTAATATGAGTGACAAAGGGGTGAGAATTCAGGTCAGATTAGGAAAAAGAAGAGGTTACAGAGTACTTAGATAAATTGCTTGTTTTCAAACAAGCTAGTTCAGGTTGAAATTTACCCTAAGGAAGCCAGAGAATTGTCTGAAGGGATCTCTACATTGTTAGCCCTGCCGCTGGGCCCTCCTGAGCGGAGGCTGGCATTCCAGAGACTGTGAAAAGGCAAACACAGCGCCTCATTTTGGTGCCTTCCCTTTAGACAGCACTTTATTATCTGTCTTTCTGTCATAAACTGTAAAATGTCACCAGTAATTCCTTTCAAAACTATCAAATTTAAATTCCCCTTGTGTTTGATAGTCTGAAAAAATTACATCTCTTGCAGACCATGGAATTTTTGGTTTTGACAAAGCAGTAATTGCAAGGATGCTCACAATAATGGTAAGAGAGAATAAATATGACTTATTATCTTCTATGTGCATGCTCAAATGTAAGTACATTCTGAACTTTAAAAAACTGATGTATTGCCAAGCAAGCCGAGGTTTAAAATACAAGACCCAAAGCATTGCAGAATACAATAGAGTGTTTAATTTACACCTGAGTTCTTGACACTTATTTGTCCTTCATGTCATATGGTCTATAACTGCATAAATTAAGAAAACCTTTCTGATAGCTGCCTCTAAGGTACTAACCTGCTTGCAAATCATTTGGCATAGCTGCTAACTAATAAAAACATATAGAGTATTAATCAATACACATCATCTATTTCCCTTTAGAAACGCTGAGATGATAGAAAACCTTCAAAAATTATAAATAACATAAATATCTATTCCTGAAATTAATGCATGAAAAAATAAGCACACAGACCATATGTCTTAATATAAAATAAATATTTCCCTTTGAAAATGAGGATCTTATTTTTTCAGAAAAAACTTTGATAATAAAATCAGTATTCCAGATATGGGTATGCATTGATATACAGCATATAGAAAGTTTTGGTGATATGGTCAATAAAAAGTCATGATCTGGTTTTTTATCCTTATTCTTCTATGTTACATTCCCCAGTCAAAACCAGAAAGCTACTCTTTGTTGAGTATCAACTTTTTGGCAAGTTGAGAGAATGTACATTGTTAGTACTGGCAATGTTACCTCTGGCTGTGGAAAGAACTCCATTGCTGAGGATGGTTACAAACAGAATTAAACTTCAGGGATATTCCTCAGCCACTGTAATGGTGGTTCAACATGCATGCAACAAAAATTCCTTCAACCAGCCAACCAACCAAATAAGAAATAAAAGCCCCATAACGGTGGACAAAACCAGTAGTCTTATAGCTGGATGTCCCGATGTGGTTACAAGTGTGGTGTAGACATACCCATACATGGCTTATATTACTTCATTTTGCCAAATAATAAAACAGTGTCTTGCTCTGACAAGATATTGGAAAGTGCTGTGGTGTCAGTCCAACATGACAATTATACATGTATTTAAGAATAAAAATGTGGGTCATCTCAAATCAACTATTTATGTGATTACAGTTAAACTCATGCTTAAATGCCATATCTTGCAAGATTGTGTTCTAGTTATGTTAGAACAGGAAATAAGAGTCACTTGAGTACGTGATGTAACACTGAGCAAATTAGCTGGTAGCATCCATGGCAGATTTATCAGGGCTTGCAATAGGCCATTCACCACCGCACCCTGGGCACAGCCGGTGCAGCCAGCTCACTACCACTAAGCAAAAATTCTGTAAAAGTTGATGTATTTTTCCACACCAAAGCTTAATTATCTAATCTAATAGACGACAAATGCAGATTTCTCAAGGAGAACCTAAGGAGACAGTGCCCTTCCCTGATCTTACAGATACCCAGTAACAATGGCTCACATGATGGCACAGCAGCCACATAGTTGCATTGTTCCTTCTTCTTCCACTAATCTATATGGCACTTTCATTTAGTCTGTTTCTGGACCATATTTCATGTTAATAATTCATACCTGAATAATTTAGTAAAATAATACTTACACTTTTGGCTATTTGTCTGCTGACTATTTCTTCTGGTCTCTGATTACAGAATAGAGATGACTAATGCCTGATGACAATCTGCAAAGCATGCAAGGCCAGGAATAACTTGGGACATTTGGGGGATTTTGCAAATATTTTAAGTCAAATTCCATGAATACCAGGTAATCTTACACACACACACAAGTTAACTGTAAAGAGAAAAAACAATATCAATGTAGAGCAATTAGTTAATTTTTTTTCTCACAAATGTTGTCATGTTTCTTCAGTAAAAGCATACACCTAAGCCTAAATTAATAGTAATGGTGGAGTAGATTTTCTGTAAAACCCCAGCTTGTGCAGTGGTAAAACATTCAAGTAACATTTTTCTTCCTTTTACACAAGTAATGCAGGAAGACTTATCTGAGCGCAAACAGCATGTCCCTATCTCACCCCCAAGACAGCATGCCCTGTCCTTTGTGCTCCTCTGCCATGATGAGATTGTCAGCAGCAGTGCCAGTGAGTCAAAAACAAGGAATGTGTACTTAACTTTGATAAAAAATGAATTTAAGGACAAGATGAATACAACCATCGAAAGATAACTTTCTATTCCTATTGATATGGAGCGATCTGGATTTTCAGAGATGGAAGAGTTATCCACTAATCTACTTCCTTAACTGACTCTCAACGACCCATTACTCAAACAGTTTGAGCTATTGGTAATCTGTTAATTCTACCAAACAGCTTTTTTGGTCCTTCAATATTAGGTGAAGACAAATAAGGCACCAAAAAAGCAAATAAAAAATCTGGCTGATCATAAGGCAAAGATGGTCCCATGGCAGTCTGTAGTCATTTTTGGCACACACAAAAATCTGACATAATTTAAGGGATGCTGGCATGTTCTCAAAACACAACAAAATTTTGGATCCTCTAAAGAAAACATCACCTCCTGACCAATATATCGTTACTTCAGTTATGGGAATCTCGTGTAACATAAATTCTCTTAACACCATCACAATATTTATGATCAATGGACTTAGAAAAAAGAAAGTGGTAGCTGACTAGATCAGATTTTGCTCCCACTTTTTTGACAGCTCTGAAAGAAAGAAAGGAAGAAAGTTTCCCAGTGACTCTTACCCCAGCTTTTCAAAATCTTTTTAGCTTTCATTATTTCTCCTATAATGAATCAACAAAAATCCTTCTTTCCACTTTTGTCAGCTATTTGGCTCCCTATCTTTCACATGGTTTTAGTCACTGGATGTAACTCATACCTCCTGCAGGGAGTCAATCTTTGATTCACAGCCTCATTTCCTTAAAAATTGGGCCTATTGCCTCCCACGGTCTTGTCCTGTCCCAAGCAGACAGTCCAAAAGCAATCAACAAGGTGGTTGTCCCATCTCTGTGCTAACCGCTACTTGAACTCAACATATATCTAGATGATTCAATTTTAATTTTTGTCGCTGCTGTCCCAGATGCCAAGAAGAGACTTCATTTTACATGCAAATGCCAAAGCAATGAACTAAAATAGCAAAGCAGTGTAACTTTATTATTAACTTTTTTAAGGGAGGTGAAACAGTCAAGGGCAGCTTCAAAGTGAATGACTAGCTATAGCAAAATGCTCCATGCTTTGCTCAGTCACCTCTGGCATAAGCTGGTCCTTAAATACCTCAAACTGCTGAGAAGCAAATTAAATGAAGAAGTAGAAAAGTCAAAGGACTTAGATAATAATTATAGTATGCTTTATATACTTTTCAAATTTTCAGATACTGACATATTGCATTTTAATTTGCTAAAATGAGGTTTTCTCTGGTGAAAAAATTTACATCAATCACACTTGTTTAAGATAGAAAGGGTTATGAAAAAGCTGCCTTGTTTTTTAATAAATTTTGGTGGCTATGAAAAAGCGGTACTAACTAGTGTGTTCTCCTCATTACAAGAGAGAGGTAAAAATGCCCATAATGTAAGTAATTTTTTTTTGTTTGTACCAAAGACAGATCAACCTAAGAACTGCACTGTATGAATTACAACTATGTGTTGGCTCTACAGACTTGTAGTCTCTTGCACAGTGAGAGCAAATCTAAAACACATATTAGAGCCTGATATGAGGCTAATGAGGCACCAGCATGATTAGAGACATTAGGCCATATTTTCAGCTGAAGGAGGAAGCAGCGATGACCATTTAACTGAGTGAACATCTACAGCTTACATGGGTGAGGCTGAAGCGAACAGTCCTTGATGCTGTGCAGCACGTACTTCCTTGCTACCTACGTAGTCCACTCTTTAAGCACATTATTCCTATCCTACTCTCTAACTAACAGCGGGAGGTATTTTTAAAGAACAGAACGTGTATCTTCTATCTCTCTGTTACTCCAAGAAAGAAGTTAATTGCTTGTAATCCCATCATATTTTATTTGAAAATGTACTTCCCAACTGACTCATTTCTAGCGTATCAACAATACTGATGTAATGCTCTTTAATGTGGATCTGTTTTCAATTCAGGACAGATGCAGGCTATTTTTTTGCAGCCACAGGGATAATCAAATCACTCTTAGCATGGCGTATAAAACAGAGGAATTGATTCCGGAGGCTTACTTAGGATTCCATCAAACTGTCAGTAAGCATGCGGAAAAATTAAGGCTTACATAACTAACCAATTTTAAAGAAAAAAGATGGGGTTTGCAATGTATACTCTTAAGAAATAAACAAAATGTTAAGCTCTGCCATTAGGTGCCAGCCATGCTATACATTTTAAACGTGTTCTAACCAGATGCTGTGATTCTGTTTTAGTGTAGTTGAAAGGCAACAGATTTCTGAAGCACTTATACGGTCTTGCAACCCAAGTCCCATTTTCAAAATCAATTTAAACATTAAGTGCTTGAGTTTTGAAAATCAGGAACAGAGCTCCAAAGGCACTCAAATCCTGTTCAGCAGTATAACCGCTCTTAGGTTTCTCTCTTGAATAAAAGCCAATGGCTCCGAAATCCCATTTATGAAAACTGAAATGTGTTACATATTTAAGAATTCCCTTGCAGTAATAAATATACAAATACCGACATTGTACTCCTACAAGAGCATCCAGGTGTGCCTTCTGCCTTCCTCCTATATAGGAATAGGCAGCAGGCCTCATAGTAAAATATGTGTAAAAAAAGAAAGTTTTGTGAAAAATGATCAGAACTTCTGAAATGTTGCATAATACTTTCTGATTTTTTAAAAGCAAAATAGACAAATCACTAATAACTGTTATACACTGATAAAAAATCACACACAAGGGAATATAAAATTGAAGATGGGTCCATTTATCTTTCTCTAATATGTAAAAAATCAGCATTATAAAACTAACCATTTAATTGACTTTCTGTGCTTAAAAAGAAAACAATGAATGTATTTATTAGGGCAAGATTAAATGAGTAATTGAAAAAATGACCAATTTATTCTGAAATTATGAGCAACGTCCACTCAGTTCTTTTTCTTAAAAAACCAAACACCCCAAAATCCCCAAAGCCCCCAAGTTGAAAAGGAATTCTGACGTCTGTACTTAAGCCTGTGATTTTTGAAGCCCCAGTCCCCCTGGAGCGCAGAGGCAGGAGCAGGCTACAGGAGCGCTCAACCAGATGGCTTCAAGACACGCTCACTTTTTGGAGGCTCAGAGGGGATGCAGAGCTTCCAGGAGGAAAGAGTTTGCACCTGTATCTTACACCTCACTGATGCACATGACAAAGTTTGTTTCTTTCTTGAGATAGTCTCCTCTGCACCAGAGCTGGCCTTGCTCTTAAATTTGCTATTTGTGAAGCCCTTCATTAGCGAAACCAGGATGTCCCTGGATAAAAGAAGTATAAATAAAAAAAATCTTAGATTATTATCAAATCCGTGCTAGCTTTTGTTCCACAGGGTTGGATTGTGGCCTTGAGGAACCTGGTCCTCAAATATTCATGGACTACATCAAAGGAAACATGGACTTTGCAAAGTGCAAATTTTAATGTGGTCCAGCCACAGAAACCTCAGTGTTTATGCACTGAAACAAAATAGAACGGCTCTGGGCCAAAGACTGGAAAAGAAAGCAGTTCCAATATCTGCATTGTTACATTGCAGATTACTGTTACTCTATCATTCACCTTTTCGAAAACACTGACTGCTGCCAGATCTTGATGCCCAGCATCCAATTTTTCTACTTTGAAAGGCTTTTGCCTGTACTGGAATTTGCAGCTGGGAGGAACAGCCCATGAACTAAGACCATACGGCGAACTTTGGCATAAGGCAAAGGCAGGAACATCTGCTGCCATCATGAACAGCTTGTTGGCTGAGTTCAGCCGCAAAGGGGTGCCAAGCAACTGATCTGCTTTCCCACCTCTCTGGTTTGGCTGGTAGACCCCATGTGAATTAATCTAAAACACTCAATACGCTGAGCACAGTCTACTTGCTCTGAGAAGGACTGATCACAAAGGGATTACTTAGATCGATTACTCCAGAAAGTGAAGATTTAAGGATCTGTCTTTGCATTCTGAGGACCACATTCCTCAAATCACAGCTGCCTTCTCTCTGTCTTTTAACTTCAGATTTACTGCTCATTTCACTGCAGTTTGATTTTTTTTTTAATATACTTTTGAGGGGTTTTGTTCCTGTAAATTGTAGTCATTCTAACACTGAAAGCCAAATCCTACTTTCATTTGCGGAAATGGAAAACTTTTTCGGATTTTCTAGCATTTTATAGGTATATCCTGTCCTAAACATTTTTTTTTTAAGGCAGAAATAGGAACCATTTGGTTAACTCATAACTTAAATATGCAAAACACTCATGCATTCCTCAAATCATCTTCAAATCATTTTTACTAAAAGTCTAAAGATACTAGATTTAAAATACACATATAGCATAGCTTAGGTGATTGAGATGGCTACATCGCTAAGGAGAGGGATTGGAGAGTTTTCCTTTTAGCTCACTTAATGACTTACTGCATGGATCTCTGGAGGAAAGCTGAATCATTGTGCCTCAGTTTTCCTGTTCCCTATATGGTGGTCGTAATGTTTATCCCCCTACCTTGCTGAAGTATTTGGAGGAATGCTTAAATAGCATACCCCTGTGCTGTGCTTTAGGTAACATACATGGAAAGGATGCTTAGCATGTTTTACTCATCTGTATAAGAGACAAATTTTATGGATGATGAAACTTTATACCTATGTGTTAAACAGTTATACAAACAATGAATACAACTTACAGGTGAGGTTACCTTCTTCCACTGATTGCATCAATTCCACAGACTATACGGGAACTAATTTTCCTGTCTATCCTCACATCTCCATTGCTTCTTAAGTAAAAGTATGTGGAAATCTCAGAATGTTTCCTTTTTTAAAAAAAAAAACACCCCAAACTAAAAAGATCACCCATCAATATACTGAGAGACCAAAGGCGGCACTGATATAGCCTGACCTGCCCGGCTAGCTAGCAGCCTTGCAGAAAAGCACTGGGACATCAAGTTGAATGTGGGCCAGCGATGCACCCTTGCAGTGACAGAGACTAGCTGTATACCAGGTTGCATGAGCAAGATAATAAACAGCAGGTCTAGGGAAAAGGTATTTCTCTTTTCTCCAGCACCTGAAACCACATCCAAAGCACTGTGGCCAATTTGGCCACCCAGCACAAGAGAAATACTGATAGATTAGAGAGAAATGTAGCAGAGGCCAAAGAGTTGTGAGGTTGGACCCAACCGAAATGCTGCCATGTTTGCTTACCCTGGAGAAAAGAAGGCAGAAGGGCAACATAACCAGTCTTCACCTACCAAAAGCAGGGTCATAGAGAAGACAGAGCCAAACTTTTCTCAGAGAGGCATGACAACAGGAAAATAGCCAACAGTCACAAATTGCAACAAGAGAAATTCTGATTAGACACGAGGACAAAATTCTTCACAGCGAGAGTGGTTCAGCACTGGAAGGGGCGCCCGGGCCGTTAGAAGAATCAGCATCTCTGAAGACAGCCAAAAGTTAACAGGACCTGATCTACCTTTGAAGTTAGCCCTGCTTCAAGCAGGCGGTTGGGACTAGATGGTCTCCATAAACCCCTGTCAACTTAAATTATTATGTGATTCTATAATTTATGACTAATAAGAGGCATAATTAATGTTCCCATTATTTGCTCTCTCCTCTCTCTCTCCCACCCCCTCCTTTCCCTAAGGGGGACGTTGGCTCGCCAAGATGCATATAATTGTCTAAGAATATTCTCAAAAGTACACACTGTCCATGTAAGGTGTCAAGTATGAAACATTGGTGTTGGCAAAGAGCCAGATGCCAAAATATAAACTTCTAGAGCTCAGCTGGATTTTTGACTTGTCAGATCTGTGTCATAATTGCTGTTTATCCACATTCTTCTTTGCTGACATGTATTTGCAGTCTTGCGGTCCCACTGATTTAGCTGGTCATTTTGTGTCTGTAAGGAATTGTATAATTAAATATTGTGATTTAAACCCTTCAAACACATTAATGTTACTTGCCAGTAAAGTTAAGCACAGGAAAGGTGACATTTTCAGGCTCTGTATTTATGCCTTAGCTTTGCATGTTTAAATGATTCTAAGTGTCTTTTAGGGCCTGTCTCCACTAGCAACTATATTTAAATTGAACATGATTCAGGAATAACTCAGTAGAAAAATTTATATTCCAATATCAGAATACCTAAGTTTTGGAAATTACTTAAATGCACTCCCAAAGTATGAAAACTTAGTATGATAGATGATATTCTTACTTTGAAATAAGCATGTCTACCTGCAGAAAGTTAACCAGGAATATTTTATCTGAAATAATTATTCCTTAATTATTACTGAGACAATTATTATCCAGATAAAACTACTGTACAGCCTAAACATGCAATTCAAGCAAAAAAAGCCAAAGTTCAATTGCAAATAAGATAATCATATTCCTGTATTTTAGAACAATGCCCAATTTTAAAGTTTGAAAGCCTGATTTAGTTCCTCTCAGGGCAGATGGGGGAAGCCTCCTCCAATGGACTCCCAAGACTTTTCAGGCATTTCTAGCTCTCCCATTCCGGCCTAGGAAGACACATGACTTTTTTGGCATCTTGTGATTACCAGATAAATGCCATTGCACTGTTAACAAAGCACAAGATTGCCTCAGAAAAAAGTGAAAGATAGACCTGTAATAGTTATGTTGCTTTGAAGAAACCCCAGTCTAATATTTTGTATTCAAGTTTCAGCTCAGAAGTAGGCAAACTTTTATGGCCAAGTTATTAACTCTTGAAAATAGAGCTCTGTAATAGAAATGCTGACAGACGCTTTAGTACAACAGTGCTATTGGGCACTGCTATAGTCATCAGTTTTAATGAGAACTGTTAATATCACCTCAATCAAAATGGTTGCCCTGGGCTGATGTCTCGGGCTGTGCACAGGTGCTCTCAGCCAAAAATGTAATGAAGGTTATTACATTATCAATGAGGCACAGATGTACATCCCGTCTGAACTCAAGGTGGTGTTACTGCCAAGCAGGATCTCTTTCAGCAGGTCCCAGGTCTGTTTATATCAATATGCTGTTCCAGCTCAGTGAACCCAAGCACAACCTTCTGCTTCTGCATGGCATTGCCAGTGGCAGAAGGAGCAACTTTTAAGAACACGAGAAGGATTTACCCCTGACGTGCAGGTGGATCACAAAAAATAAAATCAAACACCACCAACCCTGGATTGGCTTGTGATAGTCTTTGAACTTGGAATTAATGCATTTGGGTCTGGACTGCTTCAGCATTTCAGAACAGTTCCTTCTTTTCACCAAGCACAGTAACAATATTGGCTTAAGGGAAAACTCTCTCTCACATCTGTGTTCCCTCTTCTTTGTCTCGTCTAAAATCTGACATACTTTTCATTGGATTTGCATGCTTTCCAAGCCATGCTTCGCACTTTCCTCATTAGTGCTCATGTTCACTTACTTCACTATACAAATCACACAGGTAAGTCACATTTCTATTTTTTTAAAGCATCTCTTGCTTTTATAGTAAATACACACAAAATTTTCAGGCAAATCCTGAGTAATGGGATATATACTGGCAGATGTGGATACTAGAACAGGTTACATTTCTAGTGAGGTAACACCTGGGCATTCAGAAGCCAATTTGAAATGAGCCATAACCCCCGCTGAAGCTATCCTTCTTCCTTTGCCCTCCTAGGACCCCAGCCTGAGGGATGCAGTACTGCAAGAGGGCTGATGTAAATGAGAAATGGCATCTCATCAGAACAAAAAGCATACTTGCTTTAGCAGAGGAGGGCAACTGCTCACAGATCTCAGCTGGCACAGTGATGTTACTGTGCTCCCAGAAGCATATGTTATACCTGGAAGGACTGACACATAGGTAAAGGGGCCAAGCAAGCATCACAAATTCTGTCGTATCAAAGACTGAGGGTGTGTGTGCATTTGTGTATGTGTGCGCATATACATATGTGCGCAGGCACATAGGAAAGAGACAGAGCTGGCCAAGGCAGCCACTATTGCTCAGGCATAGTAAATGTAATTTTTGATGGATTCTGCCTGGAGGATGATGAATGTGCTGCCTTCCCCCTAGCCTTTCTCTTCATCTTTGTCCACTTCAGACTTTACTAATCAATGCAATCAAAGTGCCGAAGTCAAGCTATTTATGGTTTCACAACCGTCCCTCCATAACTTAAGGGACAGACAAAGATGAACCCTTTCCACCAGACTGCATCTGGGATCCCTAGCACTGATCCAACATAAATGATAGGTTGAATGGGCTCCATACTGAAATCCCTGGCACTATATTGTGCAGGTGATACCAGTGATTCTCTCGCATTGAAATCTGTGCTCTAGAACCATGCTGGAAGCTGAGTCACTGCAATGAGAGGACAACATGGAGCTGAACAGTGAAGGCAATCAAAGCAGAGCACAGGCTGCAGTGTGACAGCTAAAGATAGAGATAGGTACCCGAGAGATAGAGGTAGTGGTAAAAATATGACTGGATCATTCATCTCTGTTTCTGGACACTGCAAGTGCAAATTAAGCTCTGGTTCCCCAATATGCCCCAACACAATGTTTGGAAGTAATCTGACAAGTCAACCTGGAAATGCAGCAAGAGAAGAAATCAATGAATTTGAAATAGAACGGCTTTAGATAATTATTTTCCTTAAAAAATACCAGCCTTGTTTTTGTAAAGGATTAGATGACTGTGATAAGCAAAGCTATCTTTAGGTGAGCAATACTAAAACTGGAAGGAATCAAGACAGGAGCTATCGCTCCAGCCAAGCAGAAGCGATACTGCCACAGAGCACTGTTTTTAAACCAGGAGATGTGGGCTAGGACTGTTTTATTTCCAGCAAGAGTAAAGCTGCACTCCCTCATGCCTCCTTAGTTGAATGCCTAAGTGGAGAAATGTTACATGAATAGAGATGCTCTCGTTCTGCATTTCTCAGCAGCAAGTGTAGAGTAATGTAGTTTCAATTTATTCTGGCTACCCTAGCATGCTCCTGTATTCTAGTTACTGTCCAAGTGGAAAGAAGTCAATCTGTCTTAGTATGCACAGACCTCCCCTCTGCCAGCAGGCAGTCTATGTATGCAGGGCTACATGCCTTAAGCCCTGCCTCTGCGAGCACATACGCACAAATACTGATCTAACCCTGAAAGCAGTTCCGCACAAGACTTTAATGTTCTTGACCCATTTATACATTTCAAGAAAGACTTCATAGCAGACAGATAGCAAAACCCACTGCAAGTGACCCAATTATATCCTGGAGGAAGCTTATGTTGAGAGCAATTGCTACAGAGGAAATGTTCAGCTATCACGGTCTGAGTAACTTTCAACCTGGGGCTGAAGGGATAAGGGCAGACCTTCGCTGCTGGTGCTTCTCCACAGTTGCCACTTTTATTTGCTCTCTGGTCTTTCGACCACCACAAATCCTGCACAGTGTCCCAGGAGGTGGCCAGCAAGGGCTGTGACAGCACAGTCTGGTTCAGGAGGAAAATCATAAAAACTTTCTAAAGCGCCTTTTCTCTAATTATTACATGCATATGAAACAGGCAACCCCAAACTTCATAGCAAATGCAGACAAGCACTTTAAAACAAGAGTTGCAGCAGCAGCAGTTACAGCTCCCTCCCCACCCCAATATAATAGATTGCTTAGCAGGAAATTAGACTGTGATTTCCTTAAATGAAACATAATACCCTGATTAGCAAAGAACGCTCAGTTTAAAAATGGGGGGTTTCCAGCTCAGTTTTCTTCAGAAATAATAATGAATGCTGTAGGATGATGATAGCACATAGTAATGTCAAGGAAAGCAAAACTCCTGATGTTGCACAAGGAAACATTTCCGGGGGGGGGCGGGTAGGGGGTAGACTGACTTTCCTGAAACTTTGACATTTTTATTTCCTTCCACCTCTCATGTGCGTGTCCTTCCTCTAATAGTTTAAAAATAAAGGATGCAATCTGTATTCCAGACAGATCGCATGAATAATTTTCTCTTATCACAGACCAGCCACAACTGTCCTTGGGTAGCTAACGAGAAACTACAGGAATTGGTCCAGCTCCCAGCTGGAGGAAGCATTAGGTTTATAAATACATTTTAGCATTTAAAATCAACTGCACTACAGCCTCTCTTTTGCACCAAGGCATTTAAAAGAAGCAGTACGTTCATCTGTATGTTGAAATAAGACAAAAGGCACCACATTCCTCAAGGATTTAGATCTGTACTGTCACACAGTAGGCCGGTTTCTACGAGTATCCCACTGGCATGAGGAATGTCTTTCCCGTGCTAACTCCTCTGCTTCCCAAACAACGTGCTTTTGGTGGGAGCCCAGGCATGCCCCTGGGGGACTTCACTCTGCACGGGGCTTGAAATGCAGAACGATGCTGGAGTCTCCTCCTTCACCCCCCTGCAGCTCCTCAGGATCTGTGCCAGTAACCTCACTGCTGCGGGTGTGCTCTGGCATTTTACTGGGAACAGAAAGGGGTGCCCCTGGACAGAGGGAATGGAAGGAAAGTGGGGCTGCCCTCAAGTCTCCCTCAGGAGCAGGGGCTACCCTCACCTCCCCAGAAGGAATAGTCAGGTTGGCACTGGTAGCGCCATCCCACGTTGGGAGCAGAGGACAGCAAAAGAGAAGGCACAGAGAGCGGGGGAAATGTGTAATTCACTGATTTTTTAGTTTTGTGAATACCACGACAATATTGGCAACTCTTAGTTTCAATGCTGTCTACTAGCCAAGTCACAATGCTGCCACAATATTGATGCATGTCTGTCAAACAAGTGTCAGGCTCTCCCACTTGGGTAGTCCATAATGGTTCATTAGGAGATGACTTCTCCTGGGTGCCCTGGACCTGACAGCTGCCAGAGAAACAAACTTTGTTGTCAGTCCTGAAAGAAAGAGCCATGACTTTCAGCTGTATAGACTAAAACTGGTAACTTTCACATTACTATAGAGATTCTTGAAATAAACAGCTCTATGTAGCTATATCGATAGTGGCTGAGAAACAGCTTTTTCCTGAACTGTGGTCCAGGAAGGCATCAAGAGTAATACTAGCCATCGTATTTGATGAGTTCCAAGTTGACACTGCATTTGTTTGTGGTAGTGAAATAAAAAAGAGCAAGACAGAGAGAAAGATTGACATCCATGGA
Source organism: Aquila spilogaster (assembly GCA_024606505.1). NCBI lineage: Eukaryota > Metazoa > Chordata > Aves > Accipitriformes > Accipitridae > Aquila > Aquila spilogaster. Next base: position 19,764 of record JANHGO010000188.1, read on the forward strand.
AATTCAAGAGAGATGGCTATCATGAAATCTAGCCACCCAAAGAGGGAGTACAGGCATATCCACATACAGACTACCTACTTAAGGTACTAACGTTTTGCCTTGCATTTCCTTGTCAACTCTGGGATCTTCCAGTTAAACTTTCCCTTAAAAAATACATGTATTTCTCCTACCCCACTGTTATCTGCAAGACCTATATAACCCAAGAACTAACAACCATTTCAACAGCGCTATGTCATGAAATGTGAGGCCTTTTACAGATCCATGTAAGAGTCGTTTAAATTAGCTGGCAACTGTTTTAGTTGCTGGGAGTTAATACTGTATTAATCCTATGAAAAAAATAATTGTTTAAGTATGAATTAGCTATCCAAGAAAATCTGTAATTCTTTGTCATTTTTGATGGATTACGGCCAAAACAAATTTACCTTTCTTCACAAAACCTTTCTAGTGCTGTTGACAATACCACTCCTCTTTCTATTGCTCCAGCCCACATTTAGGGGTTGTGTTTGATTCCTTCCCCCTTAGCCACATCCAAACCATCTCCAAGTCACAACACTTACCTCTTCAGCATCTTCAAAATCCACCCTTTCATCTCCATCCTTAGAGTGCAATCTTTTGCTCCATCTCTCACACATATCCCATTTTCATCACCACAGCCTCCATTCGTCCTTTCTGGCTTCCCGTGTGCACAAAGGCATACAAATCAAAGTGCTGCCAAATAAACATGTGTTTCTTGCCTGGAAGTTTGATCACCTCTTTTCCTTCCTCTCCCCCCATCCCTTTCTTAGCTTCACCGTTGGCTTCCCTCCAAAATCATAACAGATGTCAGCACCTTCCAAGCTCAATGTAATTCTGGGTCCTTTTAATTTATCTTCCCCTTGTTAAGCTTTATCTTAACTTCTTCTCCCCCGCCCCTTTCCTCTCAGCCCTCCTGCCTGCCAAGTTTTCAGAGTTTCCTTGCATATCACCTCTTCTGCTCAAATTTCCGCAAAAGCTCTGCTTTACCTGAACCTAGCAGATCCACTTGTGACATGCTGCTTATGAAAATACGTTCATTTTTAAGCTGCGTAATGTTATTTCTTTTTGCCTTACCAGTTGTCCAGGCTGCCATCCTCAAGTGCTTAGTGCCAAGCATACAGCTGGCACTCTTGCAAACAGCATTGACCCGGGCACAACACTGAAAACTGATTAAATGATATGCTAGGGGATACAGCAAACACAGCTATCCTCAAAATGCTGTCAAATGTGTGAAGCAAGAAAGTTGGAAGAAATGAATAGAAGAAAAAGTACTTCATATCCATTTACTTACAGGAACTTTGGCTTCTATTTTTATGAAGAATTGCTGTTTTTTTTTCTAAAGAGTATGAATATCATCTCTACCTCCTCTGTTTATCTAGCAAATATCACAGCAATTCATTTCTCTTTTGTGTCTTAACCACCCTTCTTCAGGTACCTGTTCCCCTTTACATTCTGGTAAAATCTATGCTAAAGCCACTGTCTCAAGGGAGTTACTCTGGATTTACAGCACTGCAGGTGTTAACACAAGCCAAACCATACTCTCATGGGAATGGGAGAATATGTCTATGACTCAAAATACCTACCCAACGCTATTTAACAATTAACATTAATCTGCTGCAAGTCCAACTCAGAAGTTGCCTGTTTACATCAGTACATGCATGAACATATCCATGCATGTGGCCATTCAGACTTCAGCCTCTCTGCAGTAAGGCTGCTGCTTCTGTCTGTGAGTAATCACTAGGAGTCAGCCCTATACCAGACAAATTTTTGACTGTCCCTTCCAAAGGCATAATAGTAAGAACTTCAGCCATCGTAGGAGAGAAAGCCCCACACTTCTTATTTTTACAGCTATTTAGGGTCTCAAAGGGGCAAAAAATGAGACTTGGTAAATGATCTATCTATTCTCCTAACTACTAGTGGACACTTCAAAAATCCCACTAAGGAGCCACCTTTAGATGAACAAGCTTAAGGTACCTTAGATTTGAAAATCTGAGCCCATGTGCCAATATCACATCACTTCCATCCTTTTCTCAACATAGCTTTTCAAATCCTGTTAAGCTACATGATTTAATACCAAAGAGCTGTCCACTTTTAAGACCATGGAGGGCCCGCACAAAATACCATCCTTTATTCCAGAAAACAAAACAGTTTAGGGTAGTTCTTCAGCCCCTGACTGTGGCAAGAGATGAGTTAAACACTGTTTGTGTTGCCAAAGGGGAGAAATTGCATCAATCCCCCAGATTTAAAACCTCAGGAGCTTTCAGTATTTCCTCTCTTAAGCATGAGGCAGCTGTTTCTCCTGGGAAGGTTTCTGGAAGACATCTAAGATGAATGCAGGAGGCTGGAATGTGGGATGGACGAAGGAACGCCAGGACAGGACTTCCACTCTCAGGCAATACCCCCAGCTCTCCATTTAACAGCTTTCACAGCCCTGCCAGCTGCTCAGCTTCAGCCCTTCTGCGCCCCCCACTCCCCAGCAGATTAGGAATACAGCTAATCCTCCCGTCAAGGGGCAGAGCTCTTCAGCACACACCTTCCTCCAGAGGCCGATGGGCAAACATGGAGGGGTGCCAGGAGGCCAACCTTGGCAAGACCCCTGCTCTGACACGTCCTCACATGGTCACCTGCTGCAAAGCAACCACCCGAGGCTTCCACTAGGAACCACACAGAGGGGGTTTTTACAATGAACTCAAGATACTCACTTCAGAAGGTTCAGGCATAGAGTTTATATGCAGGGACATGTATGCCTGCGTGTACATGAAACAGCTACGCTGTTGAAAAGCCATAGCACACATTCTCAGGTGTGTTTAGAGTTAGGATTCCTTTAAAACGTATCTAGAACGACTTAGAAGGATAAAAGACACAACTAGTGAATAGGGATTAAAATACAGCATTTTATTCTCACAGCATGCCTCATGCTCTGAGCAGATCCTGCTGGCAAAGAGGACCATAAAAGAGAAGTATGTGCTTTATAGCAGTGGTATGTAGCTGTAGGTCATTTAGTTTCAGGGAGGAAAAAAAGAAAATCTATGAAAGGATATGATGACATGACTGGAAAATACAGTATTTAAAAGAGGAACAACTGCTTATAAACTTGCATCCTAAAATGTGACTCAGATGTTTGCTGCCCAGTTCCATAAGAAAGGAGCTCGCTTGCCCTGCTCTGCAGCAGCTCCTGCAGGAACGCAGCAGCACTCCCCCTCTGCTCCGCTGCTAGAGGGGAACGCCAGAGAGCGTCTGGTTAAAACAGATCACGCTCCGACAAATAATAAAAAACCCCCGAGCCAATTTTTCTTTTCTTTTTTTTTAATACAGGTGGGAAAAAAGTAATCCTTTCTACCTTTTTGTTCCTTTGCATTCTTTTTTTTTTGTATGTTTGTTTTTAAGCATTACATGGTGACAACAATAAGATTTTATTTACATGGCACACTGATAGTCTAGAGTGTTCCACAGAACAGGTCTCCTCCCTTATCCCCCTTCCACACCAAGGAGAAAAAGTCTTCATCAGAGGGGTCTGATGTCAACTGCTGCCAGACACATAGCCTAGAATTGAATGTTTAAGGCTGATTTGGGTTGGCAAAACTCTGTAATTAAAGCTGTTTCACATTTTTTTCCCCCTGCAAAGCAAAGCATTCTTCCACATCTGAACTGATGGATTGTGCTGGCAGAGGGATGGGGGGAAGATCCAAAGAGCCCACTGGAGGCATGGAGATGGGAATGGGTGTACAAAAATGACTTCATAAGAAATTGCTTCATTGTCTCATATAACACATGTAAGAAATTCCTCCTTCAGCTTTAATGATGGAGTGGGAAGCTAAACCCCTTAGGAGTTCCTCCCTCTATTTACCAGAAAGGCAAGATATGGGCTCCAGTGATGAAGTGTTCCATTAATATTAGTGCTAGAGGAAATAAAGGCACTTAATTGTAAACTAACGACCTCATCTTAATAACCAAATTCTAAACAGAAAAGGCAAGAAAAAACCCCTACTTTCACCCATGCTGCCAACTCATAAATTAAGCAAATGACATTGGGATATAATTATACTAATTAGTACTGATGCCATGCAAAGACTATTTATGGATATGCATTCACCCCATTTCTAACCCTAGAGCCTAAATCTGAAATAGTAGCTCAATCAGAGCACACTTTGGAAATTCAGTGTTATTGTTTATGCCATTGTGGATCTAATTTAATCAATACCATATTCTCATTAAATGCAAGGTCTGTTAAAGATGTTCCCTTCACAAGCCCCACAAATGAACTCTATTGGATTTGTCTCATTACATTATTGCTCTGGGCTTAACTATGCATCATTAACGGAACTAATATACAAGTTAAGTACAAGGCTCTATAGATCACCTTAAAACGACAGTCACACATGATTATGGTCATAAGTGATTGGACCGATAAAAGCTGGCATCTGCAGTGACTGTCAGATGCTCGTTGGCTCCTTCACATCAAAAAGGATATCTGAATTCCTGGTGACCTTTGTAGTGCCAAAAGGGAAGCTAATGGAGATGGGCTCCTTGTTTCCCAGATGCCATACTACATGGGTTGAATTTTTTTTGTTTCCTGCTGCCACTAGAGAACTCTGAGAATGCCATTTCTTACCCTGAATTTACCCTGCAGCTTTTCATGTTTCAGTCACAAAGAAAGGACTGTAGCACTCCGGTGCAGTGGGTGTTAAGTGGTCAACACAAGGTATCTCTACCACAATATCCTGAAGAGATCAGCAAGCTCTATATCTTGAACTACAAGAAGCAAGTAGACCGATTTCTTCTCTTACTCCTTCTTAATTAATACCAAGATGCATATTATACATATGAAGAGTGTACCAGCATTACTTAGCTTTGTGGGCTGCCTCCCTTTTTTTTCTTGCTTTTAGATATGACCGTACAACTGTATTTGCCATTCCTACCACTACTCTGTTAGTCTGTGTGCTGTTCCATGGCAGAGTATCACATACAGGACACACAGGCCTGCCTGCTTTACATCTTAAATAACCATGCATAGAAGAGCTGCCAAGAAAATTTTTCATTCATTTTGTTACGGCATTAAGAGAGATTATTAAAGCTTGCACTGCCTTGCCAGCATCCATTCACTTAAGTACTGTGCTGGTTTTGACTGGGATAGAGTTAAATTTTTCCATATTAGCTTGTGTGGGGCTATGTTTTGGATTTGTGCTGAAAACAGGGTTGATAATTCAGGGATGTTTTTGTTACTGCTAAGCAGTAACATGCTTACACAGAGCCAAGAGCTTTTCTGCTTCTCACCCCACCCCACCAGTGAGCAGGCTGGGGGTGTACAAGAAGTTGGGAGGGGACACAGCTAGGACAGCTGACCTCAACTGACCAAAGGCATATTCCGGACCATGTGATGTCATGCTCAGCAACAAAAAGCTGGGGGAAGAAGTAGGCAGGGGGGATGTTCAGAGTGATGGCATTTGTCTTCCCAAGTCACCGTTACACGTGATGGAGCCCTGCTTTCCTGGAGATGGCTGAACACCTGCCTGCCCATGGGAAGTGGTGAATGAATTCCTTGCTTTGCTTTGCTTGCATGTGCAGGTTTTGCTTCACCTGTTAAACTTCTTTATCTCAACCCACGAGTTTTCTCACTTTTACTCTTCTGCTTCTCTCCCCCATCCCACCAGGGGAGGAGTGAGCGAGCAGCTCCGTGGGGCTGAGCTGCTGGCTGGGGTTAAACCACAACAAGTACGCACTTAGTTGCAAACCTCTTGCAAACTTCATTGACTTCACCAGGTTTGGGGTTTTTTGTTTGTTTCATTTTGGTTTGTTTTTTCCCCTTCTTTTTTTTTTCCTAAAACTGGCCAACAATGTCTGTGATTGTCATTTAATTGTTTACTGGAAACATATATACGTATATACAGAGAGCGAGTGCACGCAGAAAACATCAGAAAATTCTTCCTGGTCTAAATTCTTTCCTTAATACTTCTGCTGACCATTTCCATGTAGAGTTCTTCACTGATTGTAATTGCTAGAAAATTGCATGTTTTTGCTTGTCCCTTTGGACAAATGGGCTGAAAGTAGTGGTTGCACAGATCTGCAGCTGACTCATTACAACATAAAGCAGCCGACTATGGGGCTTGGGGTTTTTTTGGATCTGTTATTTTAGGATGGAAATTGCTGAGTTGGCAGGCAGTCTGACCATATAAATCAAACAGCAACTGCATACTTTTAAAATGACATGGTGCATAATCAATTTAATATGTGATGTTTGAGGGAAAATAGCTTTATTGGGGAAGTAATGCTAATAAAAATTCAACCTATGGTACCTCTTAGGTCACTAAGGGCAAAGCCATAGGCCAGTATTTATAACACCAGACAACTGGCTCGCTCTTACTCAGCCTGCCTTTCTTTGCATTGCTTCTGGATGAACAATAGCACCTAACAGGATTGACATAAGTAACAGAAAGAGTCCACTGGTATCTAATGGAGTTATTGCTTTCATCAGCACCCAAGGAAGAACATGAATATCTTTAGAGTGCAAAACCAGCACAGATAGTTCTGCTGTTACACTTCCCTGAAGATCTTTCCTCCACTTTGCAACAAGAAGTCATGAACACCTCTACAGCGTCATCCCCCAAGTCTTCTGGTTCCAAGGCAGCTTTTTGATTAACGCCTTAAGGAGAAGCAGAAAGCCTGGAGGGAACATGCATCATTCCCTTCTCCCTGTGGTGGAGTGGCATGAACTGCAACTTCTCTTTCTGGAGGCATCCTGAGAAGAGGAGGACTTGGGGGAAGTCCTGTTCGTGGAGTCAAGGTATCACATCACACTAAGGAGCAGCAATTGTCAAGTCATGTCTTGGGACAAGTTCACAACGTTTTATGTGTGGGGAAAAGTTCAAGCCTCACTTTCACACAGGATACTCTAGGGCAGAACTGATATAAATCTTAGGTTGGTACCTTCAGGAGGGTGGAGTAGGGGATGGTTGGAACCAACACACTCAAAGATAGTGGACAATTTTGACAGCTATGGATGCCGAGATGCTTTCTAAGGATGGGAATTTTCACATGGAAAGTTACAAAGATGAGGGAACCAGGCAGGGGGATCGCATAATGGGACCCACAGGTCTTTCACTGCCATTACCTGGAACGGCTCATGTCCAGTAGGGCTCATGAAGCTCCCATCATCTGTCTTGCTATCTGGCCCTGTATTCAACAGCTGATTAATGAATTGCTGATCCTCATGTTGCAAACAGCAAAGCAAAAATCTACTCATATATAATATTCAGTTATTTCATAGATCTTCACAAACGTAACTGGAAAAATAAACCCAAAATGTTATTTTTCAAGTATGATTGAAATTGGCAAAGTGGTCTAAAATTTGCCAAAGAAAAAGAGCAGAGAGTTAACACATGGTAAAAATTTTTGTTCAGCAAATTGTTTTTTGAAAACAGAACCGATCAATTTAAAAATACAGGGGACAAGCCCTTTTATTTTCTATCAATCATGCATTATGGAAAACATAGGGGCAGATACAAGATAACACAAAACTGGCTTCTCACCTTGAAGAGCCCAAGGTGGTGTGCATCCAGTGCATCCCACTTTGGTTTTGACATCAGAGGCATCAAAACTGAACAGATTAGATGCAACCCGTTTCTTGAATTCAAATATTGGAGCTCAGAAACAAGACAAAAACCTTGCAGTTGTCAACGTATTTGACTGAGATGCTGCAAAGGTTTTACGGAGGGGGAGAGGAAAGAAAAATCGAGGGACCCAGATTCCTGATAGGAACAGAATAAGTGTGCCTGAATTAAAAGGGACAAAATAAAATTGATAGATTTTGTATTTTAGAGTATCTTCTAGAGTAATTTGTTTATTTCTAACACTGATTTAACAGTAACAAATAAACATTCAAATACATGGAGGTGTTTTTTGGGAGTCCTCTGGAAAAGCAAAAGATACCAGGAAAAACAAAGAAACAGGAAACCAACAACCCATTTAGCTTGAATAACTAACACCTGCTGTAAAAAAAAAAATAATGAAAAATCCTCACTTTTAAGCAAATGAAAGTCCTCCTGAGAATCAACTGTTTGCTTTAATTCTCCAGAGGGCCTCATAAAAAAGGCACAAAGTATATTTCAAAGAGGAAAAAAGGTTTCTTTCTAAAATATAATTCCCACTTTGGCATTCATTTTTAGTGTAGGTAATGGACATAAAACAAATGAAATGTTTGGAAAATGGCTTCTAAAAATAAAGTGCTTGTGCACCATTTTCTACTGTTTTTGCATTAACAAGACTATTCTCTGTTAACCAGAGGCAAAACAATTTTAATATACGGGGCTTCATTCATATCTAAAACTTAACGGAAGATTTAAGGGAAGATTTTCCAAATGCTGTGGGAATACAGCTCTGACTGATTTAATGAAAAATGTGTAGTTAGTAGCCTTTAGAATGGTTTGATGACATATCCCCTGAATAGGATGTGATTATTGACATACCACTGATATCCAGGAAAACAACTGTCACCCCAGACAAATTCTAAGTCTGTACAAGAGCTACTCATTTCTCTGTTTCTTTTTCCAGCACTCAACAGTATTGGCTTTTAAAACTATATTATCTTGTCATAGCAGTTGTTTTGCAATGTCTATTGCTACAGTGAATATGTACCATGAAAAAAACTGAATTGGTAAAATGAATAAACTTTAAGAATCCAATGCAAGCATATCTTGTTCTTAGAACTGGTTTGATCTCGGTTATTTTAAATCAAAACTTCAGAAAGACGGAGTAAGCAGTACCTGTTGATCAACATTTGCTGACTCTATGAAGTGCAGTGGAAATTCCTATGCGTTTGTCACAAACTTGACACTCCAGTTCTAGGACTGTAATTAAACCTGTTATTTAAATTACACTTGCTCAGTACATCAGCTCAGTTTCTGCCCACTCTACAGGACCAGACATGTATATGTACAAGCAAGAAAGTAGCTGGCTCTTGCTCACCTAGGTGGAGAACATTTTTCTCTAAGTTCAAAGGAGAAACTCAGGCAAATCATACTTGTTGTACCAGCTTTTTGATGAGATTCTGCGCCCCCCCCCGCCCCCAAACTGTTGCACTGATGATAGATGTAGAATTCTTATTTGCAACAGTTGTAACTCAACATTCACAGATTTTTTCAAAACCTCTCAATTGAGTTCTCAGGATTTCTGGATTCAGTAGGACCAGTTTTACAGTAACTGAATGTATATATCCAAACTTGTGTATTCAGCCATAGGCATCTGTTACAGAGGGAAGAATAGCAACTATCATGTTGCATGAATATCTCTAGCGGATCCTCTTCATTTTCATACCTTTACAGCTCAAATTAGTTTTACTTTCTAGACTCACATCATCTGTATTTCTTGTTCTTGGAGGATGAATTTTCCAGAGTTCAAACATTTTGGAGAACTATGAAAACTTAAACGTTATTTTCATAATTTCTACCATTTCTTAAAAAGAGTTTTCATCCCCAAATACCTAGCAGGAGAAGAAAAATATTTGGTACCAAAATATTATATAAGGAGCAATAAGATGCAACTTCCAGTTCTCTGGTGAAAAAAGATTTTGTCTTGTCTAAGTTTCAGATTTCAAACATACCAAGCGGTGCAGCATGCAGGCCACCAGCTGCACTGGTGAAAATGCCCTGTGTGATGTTTTCTCATTGAGCAGACTCAAGTAACGCAGCTCAGAAGGTGCTCAGGGGAAGCAGCCTCTGTCATAAGCCTAGCATGGTGGTGTTGGGATACGTCTTTCTCAAGGCCTTTCCCACCCACACTAAGGACTGTGAATTTTCCACTCCTTTTCCTTGAAAAATGAGTTTTAAAAGATCTGAAAGGAATGTATCTATGCAGTTTAAAAGGTGTGCTTGGCTGAGATAAGACTGTCTGGGGTGGGTGTGTGATTTCAAGGGGGAAGAGGTGGGGAGAGAGGAAAGGGAAAGAAAAAGTTCCCTAGGTCCCTCCTCTTTCTTCTCTAAGGGCCCCAGATTGTGGCTGGCTGTAAGAGGAAGGCAATTCCTGGCTTCAGTCTATAAATTGAGAGAATAAAAAAAATCCACAGAAACTGAAAAGTGTAACCCAGTTGGATACATACCCCAGTTTCTTAGGCCTTGAAGGAAACGGTAGGAGGTAGCTCTCCCTCCTTTTTTCATCACTATTGGTATAAATATGGAGAGAAAAAAAAGCTGAGGGGTGTGGGGAAGAGGAGTGTAAGGGATGGAAAAGGAAAACTGGACTTATCCTTGCATGCACCAAGGAGCACATACAACCTCTGTAAGTCAGGAATTACAGTATCATGGCAAGCATCCCAGCATCAGACAAGGGACTTACAGTATTGGGGGGAAAAAAACAAATATTGACCAAAACTGATGTGTGAAAATCCATCAGGGTTAACTATTTCAGCTCCTCAGTCAAAGAGCTGATTTCTTCCTTGTGCTTTTCTGTTTGGTGAAACAAAGCAGGTCCAAATCATTACACTGATTTAAACAGAACGAGGATGTTGTGGTTTGTTTTTTTTAAAGTATTATTAACTAATAAATTTCTGGTATATGTTGTGATAAAGCAATCTGAGGCAATATTTTTGCTCTCAAAAGAAAAACAGGGACCACATCTAAAAATTTACAAATTCAACAACAACAAAGTAATTAAGAAATTTTAAAGCACTGGCATAGGGAAAAAGAAGAAAACCAACAAAACAGATTTTCAGCTATGCTTTGAAATTAGATGGTGAACAGATGCCTCAGAAAGATAAAGGACGGCTCCTTTCAGGCAGCATAAGATGTAGGCAGCCTTTGGTAGCACCAAAAGGCCTCTGATGCTAGATAAGAGAGGTGAGATCAGACAAAAGCTGTGCGAAAGCAAGGCAACTTTGAAAATGAGGGCCTTGCAGGAGAAAGAGAAATCTTTTGAGAAAGTTGCCATACATCTGTCCTGTTTACGTAGAACCGCCCGCTTCCCACTACCACCTCCTACAACTGCTAGCAAAGGCGTAGATGGGGAATCTTTGTCTTCCTCTGGCAGAAACCTTTAACTATCCTGTGTTTCCATCATCTCCACCCTGACAGCTCCCTGTGCTCCACAGGAATCATATCAGAAAGGCCCTTTTTTTGTCAGTTGCACGTGACAAAACCTTCCCAATAAGCCAAAGCGATCTGGCACACGTCTCGCTGGAGCACAGGCAGGGAACACCACACGTCAGCTTCCAGAGCGTATGTGCAGGGCTCCACTCTGCTTGACTGGTGTTCAGGCTAAAAACATCTGCTTGAAATTTTTGTACGCTGCATCCAAGATCTAAAATTTAAATACAGCTTTCTGGAGGTTTGAAAGCTAAATGAAACTGCCAGAAAGCCTGTAAAGATGAAAAAAACCCAAACCCTCTTGAACTGATGACAATTCCTTCTCTTACTTTTCATTATGCTGTTATGTTGCAACTAATGAACTTTATTGCTAAAAGATAACCAACAGCAAAGAAATGCTAGGAAGAAGCAACCTAAGTCTATTCAGCTGTTTGCAGGAGGTGGATTTTATAATTAGTTCAGAGCAAAAAATCCCCTTTATTAGCATATTAATCTTGTTGAACGGTATTCATCTTTTCCACATCATTTTATAGTGTGCTATTCCTTTATCAGTCATTCAATTATAACACAGTCAGATTATTGGAGTTTAATCTAGGCACTTAACACAAGGTTTCTTTCCTCTTCCTTTCCCTTCAGACAGGGAATTTAGAAGACTTTGGACCACATGCTATACAAATCAATGCCATCGCTCAACCCAGATTATACTGTAGTCCAGTCAACGTAACAGGTTTTCATCTTGCGTCCTGAGCCCACGGGACCCAGACTCCTTAACCATAGTCCAGGGGAAGGGACTACTAAGGGGGATTTTATCTGCATTTTGTATGGATTTGAAGGGACTACTTTCAAGAGTAGAGTTGAGTCAACTGCAAATTTTTTCAATAAACACATTCTATCTTTATAAAAATTTTTATTTGCCAACAACAAAACTGAGTGCAAAAGGTTGTATTTTCTGCGGCAGCATTTTTGTTGTTGTTGTTTTGAAGGATTAGTAATGAGTAAAAAACCTGGCAAAACAAGGTGCAAAATGGGAGGGAAAGGGACAGAAAACAGAGAGATGTTGCTATTCATTTTTTATTTAATTCTTTTTAGTTTGTGAATTTATGGTGCTTCCCAGGATTTAGGCTTTCCCTCCTACTTGGAGAATGAAAAATGTGTTGAAATACTATAAATTCTCACTGCATTAAAGGATTACTTCTCTACCATGTCCAGTCAGGAAAATATCTCTAAGTTCAGAAAGCTCTAAGGGTTCGCCTGTGTTGCAGCAACACATTAATGCAAACCTTGCCTTATTTTGGGGTATTAGTAAGCGGATCAGCCCTTCTTCTGATTCCCCCTCTTTACCAAGTACTTCTCTCCCAGTGGTTTTTGGAAGGACCCTCAGGACCACACTGCTGGCTTCTCTTTCCATTTCCCAAGGGAACCCTAAGCCTTGGCTTCGCTTCGGTCCTTCGCTTTGGCAAATGTTTTAGGTAAGCATGCCATCACATCTTTTGAATAAAGATGCCAACCACGCCTAAGGGTGGCCAGATATGCCGTGTTAAATGCAGCTGAGAAGTTATAAAGGGCTGGGCAAGATTTAATACAAGCTGTGACTTCACCCGTTAAGCCGACAGTGAGGAGCGACCAGTATGTGTGGTGACAGAGTGGTTCTGTCACCCTTGGCTTTGGCTTTGTAACACACCAATTTGGAGAGAAATACTAAATGAAGTCCGAAGGCAGGATATGTCTAAGAAGGCAGAGATACTATTTTGATTTAGAGATAAGAAGGACAGCATGACATCTTGTTCTCTGCTTGAGTTTCAAATGCAGTACATCACTGTAGGGGGATGGGTGCTTAGATGATGTTTCATCTCTGCATCTCTGAAAATAATACATACAGACCTGGAAATGGATAAGACGACAGTTCTTTCTTTTTTGCTTTGTGTGGCAATAATAAAAGGTATCGCAGAGTTCCCTATGATGTAAAAATTTACATGAGGGACGGGGCACCTTCACTGAAGATAGCACAGAAATTCAGCAGCTGTGTGGGATCACCACTCTGGTTTGTACAGGGACTGCTGTTAAACAGTTAAGCATGTGCAAGTGGTAGTATGTCTTCTCACAGAAAAATGTCTGCTGCAGCTAAAAGAAATTAACTGACTTATCCCAGCACTTTCTTGCATGTCAATGTCTTAACTTTTTAATCACAACCACCCTGTGTAATATGGAAATTAAGAACACCATCATTTTCCAGTAATTACCAGAAACATACACATTTTCCAACAGGGTGACATTATGTCATGAATTCCCTTGTCAAGAGGAAAAAAAGACAAAACATATCATACTTGTTTGAGAAGGCAAAGTGATAGATTTGTCATGAGGCTAATCATCTATAAAAAAAAAAAAATCCACTATTATCAACTTCCTGAATTTCTGAAAAGGGATTCATTTTCTGCCTGAGCTAATAATGAACATTTTTCTTCTATTCATCATCTTCAGTTATTTTCTCTCTCGAGATTCATTTATCACTAACTACTGAACCCAAGAAATAAAAAATAGGCAACATCCCCTTTTGAAGTAATAGCTTAGAAGGCTATTAAATCAAGAGGCAAAAGATGGATTTTGAAGATATACATTAGAAATTCTTGTAACAGCTGGAGGTTTTTCACAGGGGATATGCACTGCTGGTTTAGTAAAGGTATTGGGGAAAGTAAGTTCCTCCTGTGACAGCAGAAAGTGGTGAACAGTAAATCAGTAAATTGTTCAGGGTTTTTGGGTTTGGTGGGTTTTTTTTTGTTTTGGTCCCCCGCCCCAGACAACACTTACAATAAAAGGAATGAAATTGTAGAAATAATGAGATCAATGGCACTACAAAGTGCAATTCATGTTGCAGGAATTAGTCTAGGATGACAGTTCAGGCACATTTTAAATCTAAAATAGCCTGTGTTAAAGCAGATCATGCAGATGCTTGAAGCCTTGCCAACCCTTCTGCCCATGCACAGCTCCCAGCCTGTCAGAACCTCGCTTGGGGCACCGATTGACTCTTTTGCACTCTCAAGATATGGAGCGACAGCCATGCGGGTGGGAACGGCCCGAAATGCTTTTCCTGTGGTACAGTGGGCCCTGAGGCTCCCCCGAGGATCTCGGAGTTGCGGCGGTGCTGAGCTGTCCCTGCTGCTGGCAGCCCCACTCTTTGGCAGAACTAAGAAATGGGGCATTTCTGGAGAGGAAAGGAGGAAGGCACAGGATTTGCACTTCAATTCTTCTCTTGTAAGATTCTGTTATTGCATTGTCTTGTTAGCCCCTACCTTGTATTTTCCAATAAAATGAGGCCTCATACTATCAGCCTGTGGAAACACAGGAGAGAAGATCCCTTACAGACAGGAGATGGAAAAAGCAGGATTTTCTTCTTTACTTTTGAGTAAGACGGAAAGAAGACCTCCCCAAATTCCCTCTTACCTCATCCCTTGCTCAATGTTTTCTGGCACGCCAAGTAAGAGCCATACAAACAATCGCTATTGGAGGTGCTTGCCTGATGCTAATGGACACACTTTCGCAAGGTTATTGTGTAAGCACATTCAGATCACTCACTTGGGTCCTGGCAAAGGTCTCTGGGCAAATCAGCGAGTCTAACTTCCAGAAGGAGAGTTCTGAGAGGTGTGCTTCAGCAGTTCCAGGACACTAGGACTCACATTAAGGTACAGGTTCCTGACATTAATTAGTTCCATACTTTCTACGCTGTCTCACTGGGATGCTGTCCAAACAAAGCTTCTTGCTCTAACTTGCTACGCTAAAGCAAGTGTATGGGATGTGAGAGATTACTCTCTTAGATTCTAGTCTGTTGGTCTGAAGCCAAAATGCAGACAACACCTATGAAGTCCCAAACATAAGCAATTTTAATATGCAAGGCTGCCTCTGTGCAGGAGACGCTCAATTTCACCGGCTTGCAAAGCTGATGGCAATAAGCTGATAGCTGATAAGCTCTGTGACTTATTCCTACAGTGTTTCCAAAGCCATGGGGCAGCAGGAAGGGATGGTGTAAATTCAGTCTTCGCATTTGGACAGTGTGACAATATGCCTTTTTTTTTTTTATGAAGTCAACAGCCCATATGGATGTTCCCTTAGTTAAGCCAATACAGCGGCTTTCCTCTACAGATGAAGCTCAGGGATTCCCTGCTTAGGAAGCAGAGACAGCTTTCAATAGCAAATTCTCATCTCAGTGTTGTATGAACTAAGAGCAGGACTGGAGGAGGAGCAGAGGCTTCAACATCTGGTATTAATGGCATCAAATCATGTCACAGGTCAGCAAAACAATTTTATTCACTAGGTGATTTCTTGACACTGATTGCTCTAACGCAGAGTTGCCAACAAGCCCAGCTATCCCTAGGCAGCACCCTACAAGTAAATAATCACAGCTGTTTCTAGAATTTTGCATAGTGGGTATTGAAATGGATTCTCTGCTTAACATAGCAGACAGCTAGCAAGAACAAAGCATGAAATCAAATTCCATCAATCCCTTAAATTTGTTTATGCAACCCATTGTTACTGCTCACAGAACAGCTTTGGCAGGCAAAGGCCATGACAAAATGTAGCCTTAGTTTATACAGAGCAATTTTTCCCATCTGCCATTTTTGTTGTCAGTTGTTTTATATTGATTTCTCTCCACGCAGTTCCAAGTTTAACCTGGGCACAGCTGCATTGATCCAAGAAAGCTGAAGTAATTTGTCTCTTCTAGTGAAGCAGAAATGGGGCAGGAGATGGTACCTATCACCATTTTTCTGGTAGGAATATGTTAGAAGCTCTTTCCCGTAGCACTGATGTAGATTAAGCCTGTACTTATGACTCTTCATACAAATATTTCTGGTAATTCCATTTTATCTCTGGCAAGTGAGATGAAATTCATACCGAGGCGCATGTTCTCAAGTAACTCCTTCCATCATGTGGGAATGAGCTGACTCAGCACATGAATTATGGAATCACAACTATGTGGTGCCATATCACAGCCCTTAGATTTATAAAGGAGATTTTTCATTAACTATAAGCAGGATTGCTTAGGCTCTACAATAAAGGGATTTGACCTGTATCTACCTGGAGCCTCACTTTATTTATTTGCTGAACTGGCACATGGGACGTGCCCTGCAGGTCATTCTCAGTGGTCACAAGTGCCTATGCATTTCTGTGGGGTCCCTTCTTCAAAACCCTTCTGGTCACCGCACAGTCATGAATGAGAAATTATAAGCAGCCAGCGAAATCATGGCAACAGAGCATCTATCGTATGTGAGGAGAGGAGCAGAGGCCATTGACGTTAGTAAAGCGGTCTGAGATGGAGACCTGCTCACACCAAGCAGAGGGAAGAAAACTATTTAAGTTAAAAATATCTCTCTGTAAGATGACCACAAGGGCATCCAAATTAAAGGGTTGTCGAGGCAGTGAGGTTCGGAGCTGCCAGCCTAACTACCAGTAAGGCTCAGAAAGTTCCTCTTAGTCCTTTTGTTTCTATGGTAGCTGTAGCCCTGACATGAAAAATTCCCAGTGGCACAGGAGTACTACAGATACATCTAAAAAAATAAAATGTAAATGATAGAACTCATTATATATGCTGTCAAGGAATTAATCTGCCTTAATTTTAAGGCTTTTCAATGAGAAGGCTCCACCGTAACAGTAAATGATGTTAGAAAGTGTGATCACTTCTATGCATAGCCACCTTTCAATGTACTCTGAAGTCGGAGGAAATCCAGTGGGTTTTATTTACCAGCAAAAGCTTCATGGCAGATAAAGTGGCAACTGCAAGAAACCTGCAATTCTTTTTTTGCTAACGAGCATTGTTAGATTATTGCAGAAGAAAGAACCAAGATTCAGTATGAGACAGGAAGTGATGGAAACAGCCCTTATTTAGTAGTGACATGTAATATCCCTTCTTTTCTGTAACAACCTAAACACACATGGTGAAGAACCTGTAGGTCAAGGAGTCTCAGCCTGCTTTAACGTACTGTCACCAGCCAACAGAAACTATCACAGTGGAGTGAGTCCTAGTAGTCCAGTTTCAAAAAGCAAAAAAATGCACATGCATGGTACACATTTAGTCCTGCTCCTTTGGAATCATCAATTAAAGCAGCAGCTTGTTCAAAAAACTGATTTTGATTTGTTAGTTATAAGGTTTTCATTTCTCAAGCTAAAAATAGCTGAGTTGTCATATTCTGAAGCAGTGCACATGAGGCAGCAATATGCTTTGAGACGGAGAGTTTAAAGTTGTGTAAGTACCTTTCCCAAGTAACAAGAGGCTAAACTTGAAATTCTATTTACCAGCTCTACTGGAAAACAATTATATACATATGTTTGTATGTAAGCTCTAGAAAACAAATGAAATGAAAGCAATTTTGAAGTAGAACAGTCCAAGTAACAGTGTAAATGCATGCATTGTAATGTTTAGTAATCTAAAAGGAGAAACTGCATTAAAATAATTTTGTTCTTTAGCACTCACAGACACCAAAGAATTTAGAAAAACAAGTTCACTTTTTTTAAACTACAGTTTAATCAGATTTAAAGACACAAATTAGAAAAAAACATTTATAGGCAAGTTAAAAACACCTTTAAAACATAACAGCATGCTGCTTCTGCAGCACTGCTGAGACAAATTAGAAATAAGTAATTATTAAAATATCACAATCACAGTGTAACTAACAGTGGTATTTTAATTTTACCATACACCAACACTTAGTTTATGGATCTGTTGAAAAATAACACTTTTTAAAAAATATATATTTTGGAATAATAAAAATGAAATTCACCGACAATGCATTATAATCTGAACCAGGAAAGGCAAATTTAGGAATACTGTAGCTATCCACTTTTAGGGGTGTTTTCTCACCTTAACATATGGGTAGTTGGAGGCATAACTACTTCTGCATTGAGGTAAAACTATTCCCTTGAATGTGTAACCAAGGCAGGAAAGAACAAAGTTCCATATTTTAAATTCTTAAATTGAATAACTTATTACAACATCTTTGAATAATGCTATATTTACCCATCTTACACTATTTTCCATCCAATACATTTTGAATGTTCTCTTCTAACTGATCTAGAACACATCTGAGGTCTGGGATTTAAGAATAACTACCTAATTATTATTGTATCATTTTGACACCTTTGTCACAGTAAGACACATCAGAAGATTCTTCATAGAAATAGTCAACACCACTGGACAAAAGAAGGTACAAAGAAAAGATGTAGAGAACTGATAAACACATAGAAAGGCAAAATATGCATAGGCAAATACTCTTAACTTATTGTGACAAAAGATTGTTGCACCTTTAATATGTGGTGTTGCACTATTCTGATTACTGGTCTCTAGGCACCCTGTTTCTCTATTTTTTGTTTCAGATTACATCGTCACCATTTGGAAGCCTAATCCAACTACAGCATGGACCACAGCTATCTGTTCATAAGACATATTGTAGTGAAACCTAAATGAAAATCCAGCTTGGGGTAGTTCTTCCTCAGAGAACAAAAGGAAGGAAGAAGATTGTGCAGAGGTCTCTTTTGCCAAGAGGTTAGTTTGGAATAAGGTGCTGGACTGAGTCACTATTAATACAAAAAGTTTCCTCCAAAAGTGGCCCTAACTCAGATTTCAGTCATATATCTGAAGTCAAATTTTGTATTCATAGCCTGCAGCAGAATATCCTGTAAGGGTTGGTGTTGCAAACAGAGTGAAAGAAGCCCTTTACTTTCTACTTAAAGCATAGCCAGCGGATTCTATTTTCACTTTAGGAAGCAGAAAGCTTAGTACTCTCAGAATGGAGCCCAGCAGCCTTCAGCAGATGTAGTGTACAACTAGAGGGCTCAACACTACCTCATGTAAATATTGATATGGCCTATTTTAAGTATATTTATGCACACTATATGTAACTACAGTTTGTCAATTCATGAAGTTTACACAATGTTTGTATGGATATGCACACGGATTTAGAAAATCTAAAAACATCTAAAACCAAAACCAGGCCTAAGTCACTGGACACACAGCTAATGCACAGATGATGATGAAGTGGCAAAATTTGCCGCCTTTTGTATACCTAAAGTGAGCAAAATTATGTTTTAAATATTTAACGGGATGAAAATTGATAAGTTGATGGTTAGGTTTTGTAAAAAACATAAGAAGCTCATCTGAAAACAAGTTTTTAAGACATTAATTTTTAGCTTTCATTTAGTTTTGACCATAATAAGCAACTGTTGCAGTATTTGCAGTTGTAACCTTGCAGAGTGACTTTGTGGATGCCTGGATTTCATGGTGTTTCCACAATGTCCAGGTTAAGACAGCAAACACATCAAAAATTCAGGTAGATGTAACATAGAGCAGCTGCAGCCTGGGTCACAAGCAAGTAGATCCTCTGTCAAGCTCTGCATGTAGGCTTAGCTCCCCCCAGAAACTCTTGTGGTAAACCCCCCCGGCCACTGACGGGACATGTTCTTACCAGAGACGTCTTCACAGCCAGTGTTTCCACCATGACTATGAACAAGATCAAGACCGACAGCGCAAACTAGCTTAGATCCAGACAGCTCTGGTAATCCAGTGGGAGTAGGCTCAATTCGCTAGAGATTGCTTAGATAATTATTCAGCATAGCATTTAAATACTTGTTTAACTTAAGTACTTACAGCCAATTGAGTTTTTAACAGGAAATTTGAAAATACTCCCAAGTGCCGTTCAGAGTATTACTGGACCCAAATAAATGCATAAAGGCTAATCATGTAGTGAAATGCTGTGATGAATCAGCACAGAACCGATGTGTTTTTTTTGTATGTAGAGTCTGCATCATACTAAACCCCTTCAATTTATTGCCATCTGTTTTTCTAACGCTGATCACTTTTCAACATAAATGGCAATTAATTGAAAATGAAAAATTCTCAAACCTGATTTCAGAATTCAATGAGAATTATAAAGCGAAAGACTTAAGGATAAGGGAAATGAAAGCCTAACTTACTGTAACTTGTGCTTTTAAATTTCTTTATCATTCAAGGCCAACTTATAAAGCTGAGCATGTGAAAGTTTACATGTAAGTAACAGTGACACATTTGCAGGCAAACGTGAAGACACATTTGACCATGTATTTAAACAAATCTGTTGAAGATTTGTTTGCAAAGCTTCTGAGAGAAAGCTCCAAACTCTGTTAAAATTACTTTTGATATGAATTTGACAGGAGGTAAAGATCTCATAAAGGTCTCCTCTGCATCAGAGGACATTTTACCACTAACCAAATCAATGCCATCAGAAGAGGCACAACTGCCTAGTGTGCATCCTGTCATACAAGCATAGTATTTATATTTATATTACTTATTCCCATAGGGGAAACAGAACAAGTTATTTCAGTGTAAAATTCTTCTAATAAATAATATACTATACTGGTAAAACTCATCCCACAAGTCAGCATAGAGCAGGGAATATACAAAGATCTTTTTGTAAAGTCTTCTCACTAAAGTATGATTTGTTATCAAGAGCATGTTGAAATGCATACCAATATTTTTACCTGGTAATATATTTTAAAATGTCACCTAGTACTGAAATCTTGTCTACATGTCAACTTAAGGAATGGCCATGGAAGAATAAGTTTCCTGAATAAGAAGGGCATGTCTGTAACTGTAAAGCTAACAAAGCCTTCCCTATTACAACAGTAGTAGGCACCACTGAAAGTATTATTTAAATATATAATATACATCTTTCATTAATACAGAATTGTGAAAGTTAAAAAAGGTTAAGCAAGCAAATAGTTACTATCAGGGTGACTACATTTACTAACATTAATTCATTAAGTGCCTGAATGAATTGTTCACAATAGGCAAATATCTGCAAAGCACCATAAAATTATGAATGATATGTTATATTTAATTTTCATAGTGTGCTGATCTGCAATACAAAAAACACTTTCACCTTTTGGATACACATCAGTTAATCAGTGAAAGAATACTTAAAACCATGTTTCCTTCATGCCCAAAATATTTCTAGGAAATTTACTTTCTATTTTTCTCAGCAAGAGCAATAGCAAATCACCGCCATCCTTTCAAATTCAGTATTATAAAATGACATGTGTAAAACCTAAAAATTATCTAAAGCATCAGGGCTGGCTGCTCTTGACTTTCTGAGTGAATGGATAAAAAGCATCCAGTGCGATAGCAAGGCAGAAAATGAGTAAATCAGAGGGAAAGCAACAACAACAAAACCCCTGTTTGACTAAAATCAGAGTGCTGCCATTAAAACAAAAAACCTCTTTCCATAGTCCCCAAGAGAATTCATTTGCATGAAGAGCAGATTTTGGTTCAAAGTACTTTTATATTCAGCAATAACATTTAAAGGGTAAATTCTAGGACACTATACTTAAAAATAAATTCTGTGTGGAACTAATTAGTTGTCATAATTTTCTTGTGTTGCTATTATTTAAGGGGTTCAAATCATGAAGAAAAAAGTAATTGTATTACATACAGACACCAGTCACATCCAATTTTGAAACCCGTATCTTGCCACTTGTGCCCAACTACAGCACATACATATTTTCTTAGCTGTTTTAACTTCCCCATATACAAAAGTTCTGAACAAAACTGTACCAGTGAATTCACTCACACTGAAGTACCAGTCTTCGCTATCCTAAACCTCCTTATTTTCGGGGAGTGCTTACAACTGTTTTCATATTTCATGATGAAGAATTAGTAAGCCTCCATTGCACATATGGGCACACATGCCAAAACAAGAGTACCAGAACATTAATGGGAAAAATGGCACATGAGATGTTATACTGGCATCCAAAAGTGCTTGTTTGGGTAGATATG
The DNA here is from genome assembly GCA_024606505.1 of Aquila spilogaster. Lineage (NCBI taxonomy): Eukaryota > Metazoa > Chordata > Aves > Accipitriformes > Accipitridae > Aquila > Aquila spilogaster. The sequence goes on from JANHGO010000188.1 coordinate 41,643, forward strand.
TAGACTGCACCAACAAGATGAATTTAAATTCAACAGCAACAAATGCTGAAAGAATTAACCCTAATTCTACTCACCCATCCAGAAATATGCAATTCTAATTTGTTATTTTACGTGAATGTCCCTTCAAGAACAGAAGGCAGAAAAATATCTTTACTGATTCTGTATCTAATAAGGATAATCAAACAAAGAAACTAGTGTGCCCTTACTTATAAACAACAGAAAAAAACCATAATGCCATTTCAAAGAGGCATATGACAACCACAACCCCATGTAACCAGAGGTCTACTTAGGTAAACAAGGTAAGGATTTAGAAGTCAGATTATTTTATCTTAAAGATAATACAGCTGTTACTGAAACAACAAACATCCCCACTCATCTACTCTCATTTCATATTTAGTTTCCCCTTTCTAACTGTGTAAATTAGTAACATACGTATATGGAAAAGGTATTTTATCCTCCTGGAGTTTTAGGCAAGGAGCCAAAGGCCAGACACAGAACTATCACAGCAAGGAAACAACTCTGACCTGACTTAGGATCTGGTTCTTTAGAGAGTAAGCCAGAAGTACTGTGACTATTTTTGCATGGTAGTATCCCCAAAGCTGAGGACCATCATTGCACTTCTGGTACTAAGAATATTCACCCCACTAGTGCCAGATATTTGATGAAAAATTTAAGGTTTGAAATATTATGACAAAATTTTTCTCATTCATTTGTAGGTTATTAATCAACAAGCTGCATGATTTTTCTCTGGTAGTATTTTGTGTCATTTTTAAAGCTAAAAAAATCCATGTGGATAAACAGTTTGTGTTTACTTAAAAAAAATTACAAGAAAATACAGAATATAAGCAATTAAAATGTAGCCCTTTAACAGCAGTACTCTAGCAGGGACCATCATCACAATAAATGGTCTGGAACAGATATAACCACTGCATTATTCCGTTGACACACTTCCATCATTTAGTAAGCCAGATATTCTGAAGGATTTCTTTCTTTCATTATGTTATCCACAAATATGATGTGAACTTTGCATCTAAAATTCTAATTTAAAGAAAAAGCTTTTCCTCAAATTGATATACTACTTTGGATAAAGGGCCATCAATTATCAAGCATACAGAAATTGGTTATGATAGCAATTTCATGTTTGACTACCTATGCACTAAAGCTCAAGGTAATTTTGCTATTTTATACTGAAAGCATCATCAACTAACTACTGTATGCCTGAAAATTCAAAACAACTTTAAGTATTAAAAATAATTTTTTGTAAAACAGTTCTATTCTAGAACAAGTATTTCTGGTATTTAAGGGTAAAAATGCACCTTCATTGAAATCCTGGTGCTTTGCACATTGTCTTCTGTGTCCTATGGCTGCCTTTCCTTCTCTAGCTGCAAAGCCCACTTGGCAGTGTTTTATTGTTTTTCGGTACTTTAAAGAAACCTAGATTAGAGCTATCAAGCCCTGGAAAAGCTGAACCTTCAGGTGTTTCTTTTTTTTTAATCCATTCAGAAGGGCTATGTGTATACTCTTTATCAAAGAAACCTAACTATAATTTGGCATCAGTAATGTTTACAGTTCTGTAATGTACTGTAATAGTTTGAGATACTTTAAAAAAACCCTCCAAATACTGAGATGCTTATTGCAATTCCCTTTTAAAGAATCAAAAGCCTTCTAATGACTTTGCATTTCCTATTTTTATCTTCTTTATAGCATATAGTATTATATATTTGAAATATGCTTTCCACATAAAATCAAACTTGAAAATACCCACTTAGAAACAATATTTCAGTAAATAGAGGGTTTAAGGCAAGTCATTCATTTGGAAAAATTCATTTCCATTTGTTAATCCTAGATTGACACAATTTTGTTCCACCCCATCAGTGCCTTGGGATACACAACGTACATTCAGCAAAGGGCACACATATGACCCTATGGACATACGTTGCA
>JANHGO010000189.1:0-43582 GCA_024606505.1 Aquila spilogaster
CCCCCCCCCCCCCCTTTTTTTTTTTTTTTAATGTAGGGAGGTTAAATACATTTTCTCTAAGAATCCTGATAGAAAGCTAGAATTTTAGCTCAAAGCAATAATTGCACATCTTTTTTTTTTCAATCCAGAAAGGCCTTTTGAAGAAAACAATGATGGTACATTCACTACCTAGATAGCAAAGCTCTTAGATTTATTTTATGAGTTTTCTTTTGGTTTAATGCCTCTTCTTTGATTTTCAGTGGTGAATATGACTCACATGAGATGAACGAACTCTTTGACATAACTCGTGTTTCATCAACAGTGGAAGTGCTGTAGTCATATTAGAAAATCACAGATGAGGGAACACAAATCATAGAATTTGGTGACATCAATGGGCAGTGTTGAAAAGAGGACTTTAAAAATCAGAGTACGTGGATTGATGGCTGGGGAGCACATCTAAACAGGATGATCTTTGCTGTATGATTAACGAATGAAAATAAGTTTGTAGACTGAGATCTGAGAAGAAACAGAAAGAATATAGAGAAGCACAAGCCATAGATAGAGATGGTATGACATAGGTAACCAGGCAAAGTCACAGTCTAATCCTAGCTGATAAAAGACATTTTGGTTGAAGCTAGGGCTGGATGAACCCCTGGGACAGTCAATTAAGTTGGGTGTATTTCATCTGCGAGTGGGAATGTAACCCTAAAGAAAGGAATTATAGAAAGATATTAAAGCTTGATCTGAGGAAGGAAAATAATTAAATATTAGTTGAGGTTAATTGATTGTTGGAAACACCAAAGTTAGGTAAGCAAAGATGTAAGTAAACTAGGGAGTTTTGGAGACTTTGCAATGAGGTCAGAGAAATAGGTTTAGATGCGAGGAAGTCTGTAAACTTAGAAGGAAAGTTGACACAGAAGATTGATGGTAATATTGGCACCTGGGAAGTAGGGCATAATGCACAAATTAAATTGATTAGAGGGAACAGATTAAGTTGAGCTGGACAAATTTAGTTGATGAGATGGACAAATTAAGTTGGTGTGTATAGTAGGACTAAGCTGTTGGTAGCTAGCTTGGGGCCTGTTTTGAGAGAATGAGTCTAAAAAAAGAGGATGAAAATGCTAAATATTGAGAGGTATTTTTCTTCATTATCTTTGAACAATGCTCTGATAGATGCTGAGGAGTTATGAAGCTGTGACCTGCTGAAAGAGCCTGGTTAAATTGTAACCATTATTATAGGTACTTAGTGAGATAATTACTTTGTTATTAGATGGGGTAAATAGAGAACTGTATAACTTCGAAGCATTACTAGTTCAAGCTAGTTTTGTTTGAAGAGACCACATTTTACCCTCATGTATGTTTTAAATGCACGTTACACCATAGGAGCTTACCTTGATCATTTTAGCTTGTTGAGAGCTCAACTCAGTATTTTTTTTTTCTTGCTTTTAACATTAGTGATAATTCAAAGGTTATGAGTGTGATAGTACCTTGACATGCAGATACGGATCGTTAATAATGATGATAGTAACCAATTCAGGTTTATTTTATGTGCTGAATAAGTTCTTCAAACGTTCATTATTCATCTAAACAGGTTATTTGTAACAGTCAGCTTACAAACCTTGTTTTTAAGCACCAGCAAGAAGTAATTGTATTTAAGTATGGTATCATTTTAAAGACTAACTCAACTCCTTTCCCAGTATAGTTAATCAGTCCATTTCAGGTATTGAACTTGTTCTTCCTTTTATAATATGACATAAGTATGTCAGCAATTACATTTTTGTTCCTTCTTAGAGGCACATAAGGACAAAATTAGGGTCAAATATTGCACTGTAATCAAGTAAGAGCTTTTTTTTTTAATATATGTATTTTTTCCTCCTCTTCTGTGGTTATGCTGTTCTTTTTGAGGAATGCAAGTGAGAGTTAGGAATCCACCTAACTTCATGTTCATAATTAGTTCAATTGATGATTATTTGGATTACTTGGAACAAAGTTTGTCCTTGTTAGATTAGGGCTTTAAGTCTTACGAAGAGTGTGTTTTGTGAATGTACTCACAGTTGCATAAATGCAGGTAATGAGCCTCAAGGGGCAGATAAAGATCACAGCACTGTGAATAGAATAACATGTAACAAGCACACTGATCCTCTCCAAAACTAGTCAAGTTCAAATTAGTGTTAGGTGAACTCCTATGAAGAACTAAAGTAAGCCAACACAACAAGCAGTGTGTACAGTAGGGAAGAGGATGTGAGAGGTAACAACTTACTGTGCTCCAAATGATTGGAGCTTGTGAGAATAATGTAATTAAGCAGTAATGTTTGAAAAGTGGATTTAGTGTGTCTGAACAAGAGAATCAGAGTATGTTTTTTTGTTCAGAGCTGTTGCACTGTTTGTGCTTCAGGTGTTAGGCTGTCCTTTATGGGAAATCCAGTGTTAAAGTGATGATATGGCAATCCCAGACAAAGCGAGTTGACAGAGGCTTTGAAACCGTTCATAACAGTCACCAAGGTACCAGCTACATCCTGGAGCTTTACTAATAGCTCTGACTTCTGAAGAACCTGCTGTGGCCAGTGGAAGGGCCTCAGAGATGTCTATAAGCTATTTTTTGGTCAGATGCTCCACTGAATAATCCTGATGGCATATAGAAATTCTCAAATATATAGTTATGAAGAACTGCCCACATTGTTTAGGCTCAGTAAGTCCTCTAAGTGAGCCTTGTCAACTTAAGGGTAAACAGGGAGCGAATGTAAACAAGTTACGAGAAAAGACGATCTTTATTACTATTTCTAGTTAAAGTTACTTTAACTCAATTAAAAGATGTATGTAATTTTGATAGAAAGAGCCAGACATTAATTCTTGAGTTCAAGATAGTAATAAAAGAATGAGCAAACTTTTATTTAAATTCGTAAGACAAAAGTACTGTAAATAGAAAGCAATAACTTGATTAACATAGAAATATTTGTGAAAATGTGAAAACTGAGTCAATGTGAGATTTAAATCAGCTTCTTGTACCTACATGTTGTTCCTAAACTTAAGTGAAACACTTTTTCAGGTAGTGAAAAACAATGCCCTTGTGAACAGGCAATCTTTGTCATCAGAACTTGCAGTCCTATCTTAAAGATTCTGACCTTTAAAACCTGTCCAGACCTGACCTTTTCCTATCTGTAAAATGATTTTGGTAGTATTTTTGAAAGTACTTGCATGGTCTTTAATTTTCATCAGGTTCATAGGAAAAAAACTGATGGAAGCATGAGCTCAACCAGGCTTACAAAAATTGAGATTTACTGTTTGTAAATAGTGTCAGGAGTACATTAGGACTGAAAGTGAATTGCTTAGGTAAAAGTCAAGATCTTCTAAGTGACTTTTTAAGAAGAGTTGAAGGCTGGAAAAGGGCTGTGACTACAACAGGTTGTCATGTTAATGACAAGAAACTAGGAGATATGGGTTAAATGGAAAGAACTGAATATCAAAAAAGCACTATGCTTTTATATTGGGTGAAGTGGAGAGAAGACAGTGCTACAGGAGGAGAGATGGCTAAGAAAAACTCCCTAAAATGTGAATTGAGATGTAGCCAAAATTCCACTGGGTCTTAATCTCAGGAGAGCTTTAACATAGGAAACTTGGCATGGTATTAGAATGATTTTTTTTTCTTTTGCTTGTTTGTTCAAAGAACAAATGGATTACTGCTGAATATATGAAAGTCATGTGAGGTCACCATGTTACTGAAGACCAAAGGCTGCCATTCACTGTAACCCTTACTTTCTAAAGTAAAACCCCTTTCTTTAAATCTTGAGTTGCTTTTCCACTCCCCAACTTAATGAGGTATTGACTTGATGTAATGATAGGTTAAGAAATGTAGCACTTCAGATAGTTGACCCAAACCACAAGACACTTTCCAAAATAAAGCTGAGAGTAAATTTTAACTCATTCATTGTGTGGAAGAAATGTTCAGTGGTAAAAGTTTCTGAACAAGAGAGAGCTGTATTGTATGTATGTCTTCAGTACTAACTGTATTTGAAGGGATGGAGGAAAGGAGCAGGCTGGAGCACAAGTGGAGGAGTGAAGCTGTGCAGTATCTCCTTCAATCTAGGGAGGAAAATCTAAATGCTGCTTTTTCTGAAAGAAATTATTCCGCAACTCTGTGCAAATCAAAAGGAGGTTTAATTTGCTTCTTGGCAGCTGTCAACTTCTCAGTTTTTATTTTTTTTAAGATGGAAGTTGCAAGTCTACTAGACACATGCTGAAGGAAAGTTTCCTTTGTGTCTCTTATCCTTGCATTCTTCTACCTCTCAGCCTAACCTGGTTCTTTCACCTGATAGCAGTATATGGAAAGAAAGGTGACCAGTCCCTGTTACATCATGGGCCACTCACTTCTCTCCCTTCCCTGGCCCCAACATTTTTAACAGTGGTAACCTAGGGTCTTGAATAGTCTCAGTGAAACCTTGGCTTGATGTGATGAAGATATGATGTTAATCAGTTAAAGCTTTCAAACTCTATTTTATTGATCTTATTTGGAGTGAATCTGTGAAATATTAAGTTGTGTTTGCTGGTTATTTTTATTATTTTTTATCAGTAGGAGTCCTTAATTCCCTTCTCTCTTATATGTTACACAATTGCTTTTTTCTTTCTTTTTTTTTTTTTTAATCTAGTTCAATCAATAATAGAGTTTGCAGATCAGTTCTGATGTAGTGTATGGATTAGATTTCCAGGGTGTGGGAAGCCCCCCACCCCTAACAATATTATCTCTGGATTTGCATATTCTTATTGTGCAAGCTAAGTCCTTAAAGCAATTCTTTTATTTGCTTTTTTAATGAAATGCACTTTCAAGCTTACATAGACACAGCTGTTGGCTTTATTACTAATACCCATGTACTCTGTTATCTGTGTGAGAATAGTAAAGAGAAATGAACATCTGAAAGAAATAGACCAGTGCAAACGTTCATTGGACAGTACTTCATGGTCCTGCAGAACTGCTGTCACAGCTCCTGCTTTTGTACAGGCACTGACAGCGGTCTCCCTCCTATCTCTTACCAGGACAAGAGACAGGGAAAGGAAGGAGATGGCATGCGCTGTTGAAGGATAGCTGTCTGAGCTTTCTTTTACCAGGAGGTGAAGGGACATGTATACAGTTTTTAACAAAGTTATTAATAGCAACGAGCCTTTTGTGGTGGTTAGTTTTTGGCAATGTGTGTTGATAGGGTTCAAGTCTTGCTCTGGAAATGTGAAGTAGGACATAGACAGCTATGCATTCATTAATGCATACTTAAACACAACTGTTGGAATGAGGATTGGAAGCACCTTGCATAAAGAGTGATTTAGAATGGAGAACTTGGTGAGTTCTGAAAAATATGGGGTTATTGTCTTTCATGTACAGAGGGGATGCGTGTATTACGTTGCTATGGTTTGATGTAGGATAAGATGTAAAATGTACTCCAACAGTGTGGTTTAAAAAGGTGTATTTTAATAGAATCAAATGAAAGGGTTTATATCCTACTCTAATTTCCTAAACTATAATAGTGCAAATGATATTTCCATCGGTGAAATAAATTCTACAACTCTATACTATGTTTATTATGAGACTGACATCTCATTTTGATAAAGCAGAGTTGTAGCTTTAAATGCTTCTCTCTCTCTTAACTGAGGTTTTGCTGAGCAGGGAAACAGCAATAGTGCATATTTTTCATCAAAGCTGCTGTAGTCTGTAATGCATTTTTTTTGGCAGGTGCCCACATTTAATTACGAGTTCCATGCTCCTGAAGTCTCTCTCTGTGAGAAAGAAAGTGTTTTTCTCACAGATAGTGGAAGCAGATATTCCTTGGAAAAGTTACTGTACCATTGGAGAGTGCTCTTTAATTTTGTTCCTCTCATTTAATTCTTTTGCTGTACAGAGTGCATCATGAAAAAGTCTTTTTATTTTTTTTATCAGTATCTGTTACTTTTCCCTGCTGCAGTTGGTCATGAGACTAAGAAAAAAAAACAAACCCAATGAGCGTTTTTCCAAATCTTGACATATTGGTTATCTTGCGTGAATATGAGGATTTTTTATTTTGTCTAAGTAAGAGGAAAAAGAAACATGAAACATTAACGAAGACAATAGGTGCTACCTTTTTTTCATGGTTCAAGAGCTCAAGCCAATGAAAGTGAAGTAGTAGCGCATTGGACCATTACTGTAAATTTTAGCAAGATCAGATTATTTTTATTGCATTAATACATATTTTCCATTTCCCCTGAGAATGCTTTACTCTTGCCAAAATGGAGATGTTTGTTGCCTTGATCTATTTAAACATCAAAAAGATACATGAAACTGTGGGTTGTGCGACTTGCCTATTGCATGATTTGCCTTGCACTTCCTTTTTTTCCCCTTGTTTATCTCCTCTGCTGATACTTGCCTTTGTTTCTGAAGGAAAATTCTGCATTTTTTGAATACTGTTATACTTTCACTTGCTGCTTCTCTTCCTTGTCCTTTTATCACAATTGACTATTTTAGCTGAAGGCAAATCTTGGGATAGAACTCAGAACTGTCATTCAGGATGTCTTCTGGCAGCTTAGTGAATTTTTATAACCTCTTCCATGCCCTCTTCTGTTTCCTGCTCTGTTTCTGAGCTTCAGAATTATTCTTTCTCTTTCTCTGCATATCTTTCTACCTGCCTCTGGGAAATGGGATTTCTTCCTACTTATACCAAAAGGAAGAAGGAAGGAGGGAGGGGGAAAAAAAAAAAAAAAGTGATGTTGAAAATGGAGTTTGTCAGCCTTAAAAGGCTGTGCCAGTGATCTCTTCTACCTTTCTAGGGATTTAAGGAGAAGAAGGAAACAGGAGGGGAAGAATATCCACAAAACCAACTCTGTAAAGTGATCAAGTGGCTAAAATAGTGTTACTGTACTAATAAAATACGTGGATGACTGAAGTGTCTGCAGACCTATTCCTTAGACCTGAGAAGTGTGCATGCTGTTGAGTTCTGGCAGCATAGGTTCAATTGTGTGCTTACCGTATTGTTTTGTGTGGAGTTCTTTGTGATAGTGTTAGAAGTGCTATAACTCACTGATAAGATTTCTCTTGGTTTCTCACCAGTAGCTCTTTCACCAGTGTTGAACCTCACACCATATGTAGCAACTGTATTTTTTTAGCAGATGCATCAATTCATCTTTCTTTTAGCTTCTTCAAATTAGAAACACAATACATGTGAACTGAAATTATTTGTCTAAGATAGTATCCATTCCATGAAAACAGTTCTACATTTTACCGGGAAGCAAGGTCATTGGCTGGCACTGAAATAGCTGAACACTCCGGTAAGTGTATTTCTGTGAGCAAGTAGACGGTTACTCTTTTTTTTTTTCAGTTTTAGTTTCAGTCAGTTAACTAGGTCGTATATTTTCTTCAATTTTCTGAGTGCTCTGTTAATCAGAAACATCTTTAGTCCCAAATCCTGTGTAGTGCCTCTTGGTTTTCCTCAATCCTTAGCTAGACCAGAGATCCCTGAAAAGAAGTCCTATGCCACTCTGGCCTAGTTCTTGTTTTCAGAGCCTGACGTGACCTGCGATTTGGCTCCCTCAGAATGCGAGCAGCTTCCAAGAGGAGATGACGTCACTGAAGTCATTTGTTGAGAGACCTCATCCGGTTTTATGCAGGAACTTTAGCCACAGGTTTATGGTTAGGGATGTTTGCATTTATGAGGAAAGCAGCTTCTCCCAGCCGTGGGAAAATGCCGTTCTATAATTACTAATTTTTAGCTCAGATTTTATATTGCCAGTAAAGCATAGGTGACGTCAAGTAAGGAACTTCTTCAGTATTAATGTATGTGCCTATACTTATAGTTTCTGTGTCTATTTATTTTGCATTGCTTTGTGATTAATTAGGTTAGGCATTTTCCTTTAGGTAGGACAATTTTTGCTGTTCTCTTTTCAGTTTTTTGTTAGGTTTTAATCTGCTGTAACCTTGTTTAGACAAGTCTGAATAGGAAATTGGCCATGGGTCGGGAGGAGTTTTATTACTGTGTTATTTAAAAAGAGAAAAAGAATCTCAAGTTGAAAAAGACAAACAGATATACTAACAAATAGTTCAGTGTGATGCTTATTTGCTCTTTAAGTCCATTGTATGGTATGCATAGTATCCTTGAGCGTAATGATGAAACTTCTCTCGAAACTCATTTCTATCTGTATTTGCAGTGTGGTAGGTGAGAGAAGTGCCTGCTGTCAGGAGGCTGCAGCAGGAAATCTGCCACTGGATGAGCTGCCACGGGCTGTGGACAGGTTGTTGGGCCTTTGCCAGTCCAAGAACATAAAAACTATTCCTGTTTGTGCATTTGGAGTTACTTGCTGTAAGGGGTTGGCAGTAGATCCAAATATAACGCTATGATTTTAATTATTTTCTCTTATGCTTCCTGCCTGTTGTGGAAAAAGAATCTGTGACCACTTTCATTAACTTCTCCCTTTCTATAAAAATGCAGTGATCAAAGTGGCTTATACTTAAAGGGTGAGCAATTGTTCATTTCAATATATATATAATTATTTTTTTTTATAGTGGGGAGGATGATAAAAATTGTGTCCATATCAATTTAAAACCTGAGTTTTCTGAAAACTGGACTGTTAAATTCTGTATTGAATATCCTGTAAACCCCTAAAAACCTCTTCCTTTCTGGCACACTCACAAACCTTGCATCTGTGGTTTCTATCTTAATTCCAGTTGGTTCAGAATGGAGCAGTATATGTGTTAGGAATCACAGTTTGTGACTGCAGTTCCAGGTTGTTTTTTTTTTCTTACAAATGGAACATCCATCTCTGTGAAAGTTGCATAAGAAAAGTTCTTTCCCTTGTTTTGTCCACCCCAAAATGTGTGCTAGAAATGAGGCTCTGTTTCCCTCTCCACCACCTATTGTGTCCCCTTCCTGCCTCTCTGTCTGTGCACTTTCATTTGAGTCTCACAGGCTTAAGAAATGTCCTATTTTGTTTGACATTAGCTTTGTTTACATTAGTTTGACAGGTGATGCTTTGATTTAGGATTGCTTCTGCAACCTGAAAATCCTTTTTTTGACATATGACATATCTCCACTTTCAGATGCTTTTGGCCTTTTATGGCTGTGCAGCAGTATTTAAAATCATTGCATTATCTGATGCTTGCAAGTAACAACAGCAAAAAAATTGACATGTAATAAATTTGGATAAGTTCTATGTGACCTACCAGTTAAGACAGGGAATAGTTATTATTATTTTTAATAAGATGGTAACTCTTTCTTCTGCTATTTTTTTTTCTCACTTAGATGCAACAGCAAGTGGAGTACAATCTCACTGAAGCACAAAATGAATTATTTGATTGTATGACTGCTTGACATCCCCTACATGTTAATTCCTAAAACACTAAAAATAATTTTCAAAAAAATCAGAAGCTGAGGGCCAACACCTGAATTTACAATGTTTGTTAGGAGACATGGTCTGTTCCACGGATATGCAGGTTGCTCTTTATGACAGAATAGGAAATAAAAAGCACAAGCTTTTAGTGTTAGAAAAAATTTGCTTAGGATTTTTATTTATTAATTTATTATTTAAATTAATGACAGCTGAGGTGTTATACAGTGCATCTACTGACGTGTTTGCTGAAACTTGAAGTTTGAATTCAGACTATTTTCATGCAGACAGGGTTGCTCTTGTTTGAATAAGTCTTTATGAGACTCTTTGTTTTCAGATGTGATTTTTCTTGAGGTCTTGAGTATATTAAATCTGCAGTTCAAAATCAATCTCTAGTGCTGATTGAGCTAGTCCACATAGCTGAAACTTAAATGACTGTGCATGTGAAATCTTTCAAACTAAAAAACATGCTATACTTGTCATTGTGACAAGAAGGGAAACTGAGTCACTTGGAAAGAAGCTTTTTAGTTTTTTTAATGCAGGTAACTACATACAAAAGAGAATGAATACAGAGTTTCTTTTGCTCAGATTTGCTTGAAGCTTTTCACTAGATACAATATTTTAAAGTGTTTCTTGGAACTGATGTATGTATCAGGAATTCACATCTTTATAAGTTTTTGTGTGAATAATTGCATATATAGAAATACTTGCTTTAAATTTTTTTTATAGCTATGTTTATACTTAAAGTATCTGATGGGCAAAACAGCAAGTTGATTGGGGTTCTTTCCTGAGGGGAAGGGGGGGGGGGGTTTGTACTTTCTTTAACCTCTCTGAAGAGGACTTACTGTCCATGATACTTACGAATGTATTTAGCTTTTCCCATTATGACCCAGAGTATTTGCAGCAGAGGTCAGAATTTTCTCCTGAGTTCTGCTTTTTGATTTCAGTTCATCAACCAGGTGCACCATTAGTTCTCTTATATTGTGTCTGGCAAGTTCCTCTATATTCTCAACTTAGAAATTGTCAAAGATAATGCTCTATTCTATTCTATTCTATTCTATTCTGTTTTTCCACATTGATGACATCATAGAAAACTGATCCTACATGAAAATAACACTGGCTTCTACCTGAGATTCAGTTTAACTGATGCACAAGTCTTGTATTCCACTGCTGACAATGCAGAAGTATTAATCAAAATTAGTGTCACTTTGTCCCTGCTCAACCATACTCTTAACAAACATCAGTTTTAATCATAAATTTGTTTTGTGAAGAAAAGCAAAGCTCTACTGTAAAGAAATCAACCATTGAAGGACATCCAATATAAATGTTTTTAAAGCATCAGCTTTAGTGAAAGGTTCATATTTTTGTTACACAATCTCTACAGAATTTTTTTTCTTTTGCTCTGTGAAATTCTTTACTTTTTTTTTTTTTTTAAATTTATCCTAGTTAACTAGAAGAGGAAGCTTATAGTTTATTTTGTGTATGCAAACCTAGAATAAACAGGCCACGATATTCCTGCTTTCCTTCCTATATTCTACTGTAACCAATAATTAATAATCTCCATAGTTAAAAATCAAATTTAAATCTCATGTATTTTTAAAGTTCTTTTTTTTTTTTTTGAATTGTCATTGTGTGAATAAACTGTTGATGATGATTGGTAATAAATTATTAATTATTGAAGTCCTGCATCAAATGCCCCCTGACCCACAGTGTAAATAAGCAGTGTGGAGCTCACGCTGCTTGTGCAAGTCTCTGTACTCCTGCTCTCATTAAAATCTGCCTTTGCTCTCCAGAAGTCTGCTTAAAAGGTTTTCAAAGGCAAATTTAAAAATCTTCTTAACAGTCTGATACAAAGCATTCCTCTATTAGGTGCCTCAGGTCTATCTGAATAATTGGTCCTCATAGTGCTGGAGAAGAGGGGCAGGATAAAAGAAATTTAGAATTTGAGATTTTCTTCAGATATTCCATGCTCTATAATTTCTTGTAGTGGCTTTATATGGCTTTGTGGAACAAAAATAAAAATGTATAAAGGATGAATGCTTTCCTTCAACTATGTCTATCACGTGTTTTTCCACACCCTTGTGTTTGGGACAGTAGACCAAACCAACTCTAGAATTCCTTACCCAAGATGGTTTGTGTGTGTCAGATCATCTGATTCAATGCCAGAGCAGAAAGCGTGCTTAACCGGAATAAACTGGTAAGGGTCATGTCCAGATAGGTTTTGAATACCTCCAAAGATGGAGACTGCACATCCTGTCCGGGTGACCTATGCCAGTGCTTGGCCATCCTCCCAGTGAAGAAGCTGAGGGACCAGTGTGGAGGAGGGAGGCAGGACAATGTAAGCAGAAATATTTCTGCAGCTGCATGGTGAACCAGTTCAAAAGTCTGACAAAGCTGACAAAAAAGGTTGTTTTCACATAGATTGTATTTCTAACTGGCTTCACTGGGAAATTGTAATGGGCGCTGCAGAAGTTCAAGCAGCTGCTTGGCAGCACACCATTTAGTCCTGATGATTGAAGCCTGAGACTCTTTTCTGATGGAAGGCATCGGCATATCTTGCTGTTCGGAAGTCTTATTTGCTTCATCTGCATAGTAGATGGTGAATGCAAAAGAGATTGACCAAATGGCTAGATGGCTATTCTGTGTGAGGGGGCTTCAGAGAGAGGCATTTGCTGTCTTAGCAGTCTGAGACTTCCCGCATACAACTACATGAACAGTATGCTCACAATATGTGAGGTATGAAACTGTGACGCTGTGTATGAGTGACTGGAAAAGCACAGTGATGTAACTTTTCAAAAGAAATAATGTAAATTTCTTGACTCTGTATCCAGCAGAGGCAGCCCAACTTAAAAGTGCAGGAGGAGGGGTTGGTGGCTTTGCATGTGCGCAACTGGTATATTGAAACATGCCAACACCCACCCAATATGCTCCTGGAGGGGAAATGAATTGGCCACATTGTCCTAGTTGCGCAACATGGTGCATCTCCTGCCACCCAGTGCCATTCTGTGTTTGTGATTTAAAACTAGCTGTGTGATAGTAGATCTGGGCATTACTAACAGGCTCTGTAAAAAATACTTCTATGCTTGGCACTACATATCAAAAATGACTTTAGTGGGGAACTAGAACAGTGCAACTGCCCAGAACTTGCTGATGGAGTTGTTCTTTATTGACAGATTTGGTGTAATGTGTAGTACAAAATTGTTGTTGACTTTAAAAGATAAGTGGATACCAAAATAAGAATAAGGTACCTGGATGCTTTTTTTGTAAAATACTTAATCCTGAACTGAGAACAGGATTCTGAAGGCTTCATTGGTCTATGGAAGCCCTGAATCCCCTCTGAAAGTAGTTATATACCCCCAAATCTGTTGTAGTAGACTTTGATAACACTGTTAGGAAATCTGCACTGTTTGGCATATAAAGGTTACTGCCCAATAGTGTTATGCCACATACTACCATGGTTTTAGTCTACCTTATTCTTATATTTGTAAACCAAATGCGGTAAAAATGCAGTAAAGAAGCATATAGCTATTAATAACTGATTTGCTTTTTTTGAGGTGATATCTTTTTGTGTTAAGATGTTGGTGTGAATTCTAAATATGTGTGATCCTATTTTTCTCCTTTTCCATATGCCAGCTCACTTTCTAATCAAACTCAGACAGTTCACATAAAGTTAAAAGGGTTGGATTTTGGTACTTTGGAGTTAGCTTACATGGGTGAATTTAGTGTATGTCCACTGTAATTTGTCTTCCAGTCATAATACTGTCATGCGGTATTTCTGAATAAGATCTGTAGCTTGCTAATTATTTTTTAACATCTGATTTTCATTACATATACTCGCAATACTCATTCAAGGTTTTGTTTTGTTTTGTTTTGTTTTGTTTTTTAATATCAGTCTTGGGAAGTCAATTCTTTGAAAGAGTTCTTTTTCTTGTTTTTTTTTTTTTTTTTTAACCATTGTGCCCTGTAGTGATCAGTTGCTGTTATTTTGTTGTTTATTTTTTTTAACTTTCAGATTTTTTTAATCATGCATTTTGCTCAACTGCTCAATGGACAGCAGCATTTGTACTTATTCTCACAGCTGTTGTAGATGCTTAGTTTCAACACACAAGCTGTTGTGAGAAATTACTACAGTTCCTTTCCTTGAGGCAAATGACCTACAGCAATAAGAGACAAAAATTTTGTCAAAAAGTAACAGAGAGCTATTTTAAAACAGTATATTCAGCAGAGAATCAACTAGATATATTATCAGGGAAACTGTTATCTTCATAACTTAATGACGTGTAGCATTTATATTTTTTATTTACAAAAATTTATTTGCATAATGACTTTCTAAAAGCCTTTACAAATAGGCATCATTTGAATTTTTGTAGAGAACTCTCTAGGAAGAGAAAGATCCTGAAGACACCTCTGGGAAGTAGTTTTGTAAACTATGTGCCTATGGAATCATTTCAAAAGTGCACATGAAACATTCATCTTGGGTAAGAGGGAAAAGGAAGTAGAAGTATCTATTTCATTTGAATTCTATTAATTTGTATTCACTATATCCTATTTCAGAAACCTAGTTCTCAGAGGAATTTTGAAATATAGGCACAAGGTAGGGAAGAAAAAAAAAAGGTAGTTTGTGAGTACAGTCTCAGGGTAGCAGAGTGAAAGGTGACAGTTAAAAGGAATGGCATTAATTGATATGCTTATTTCTTTTAGAAAATGTTGTACCTATTTATGGTAATGGGAAATAAAAGCTTTATGGTAGCCACTGGGCACAAAAATCTATATTCTATTTCATACTATTTTTCTGTCACATTTTCAAAGCTGTGTCAATCCTTGGAGTACATGAACAACTGAATTTCTTTTGAAGTACGAGGAGCAGGATCATTGTTCCTGAGTTCTGCTCACTCAGGATCACAAACAGAAGTCACTGATGTGTCGCATCACCTCCAGTGATACACCTGAAGGTAGAATGTAATTTGCTGTATACTTGGCTAAGGAGGAGTTGTGACACTGAGGGACATGATTTAGTAATGGGACTTGGTAGGTCGAGTTGATGATTGGGCTTGATCTTGAAGATCTCTTCCAACCTAGATGACTCTATGATAACTTGGCTAACAAGTAAGAGGTGAGTTATTGTCCAGTTAAAGTGGATTGCCTTAAAGGTTGGAGATATTATATAATGAGCCCTGGAATCACTTGCTTTACCTTCTTATCTTCATAATTTTGCGTTTTATACATAAAATTTTAATCTACTGTGGTGAGTTCTATTCTTTTTTTCCTTTGATTCAATGCTAACGTGTGGCTCTGCAGTTCATACTGTCTAATTTATAGTATGACATTTCCTCAGTAAAAGGAAAGAAATGAGGCATGTCAGCTTATCAGTAGAAGTGCATTTAAAAGAGAGTGTCTGTGTTGTGGTGTATTTCTGTATATGATGATGTGGAATTTTTCATGGTTCTAAATGTAAGGTCTGATAATATGAGTCTTGCATCACAGTTGTGAGGAGTTGCTAAAACTGAACCTGAGCAACAACACTTGGCTTAATGAAAGTTTTGCATTTCCAAGAAATATATGGAAATAGAGTATCAGGCAGGATGCCAACATCACTTCATAAAATATAAGACTACCAGTGCAGTTGAATTCACAAAACTAGTTAACAGAAACCTTTTTATGGAGATCCCAACTGAATACTTTATTACATGGGAGTTATTCTCAGGAGGTTTAACTTCAGTGAATATTCGGTTTGGATGCTCTCTGTGATGATCATGAAAGGGAAAAATCCTTAGCTCGCTCATCATGAAGTTTCAGAGTAGCTGAGGTTAGAATGGACCTCTGGAGATAGCCAGTCCAACACCCTCCTTAAGGCTGGGTCAGATAGAGCAGGTTACCCCACACGGTGTACAATCAGACTTTGAACAACTCCAAGGATATAGACTCCACAGACTCTTTTGGCAGCTGGTTAATGAGATGTTTGGCCTCACTAACAGAGGAAAAAGTGTTTTCTGATATTTGGATGGAATTGGCCATGCTTCAGTTTGTGCACAATGTCTCTTCTTCTGTCACTTTACATCACTGAAAAAAACCTGGCTCTACCTTTACTTCTCAGCCCCATTTGTACACATTGGTGGGCTCTACCTGAGTTTTCTCCTTTCTTAGTAGTGCTGTCTCTTTATAGGAAGGACATTCCAGTGTCTTCAGTATTATCAGTGTTTCCTCAGTTTAGTATTTTCATGTGACACTGGCACTACAAAGTCTTGAGCTGGACACCAGTATCCTATCCTAGTGTATTTCACCAGAGTGAATGCTGGACTTTGGGCAGCAGATCACAACCCCGTGAACCTGGCATCTCAGCTAGTTTTTAGCCCACGTCACAGCCTGTTTACCTATCTATATTTTTACCAGTTCATCTGAGGATGTCACAGGAGATGGTGCTGAAAGCCTTGCTAATTTCGAGATAAATCATGTTCACTCCTCTCAACAAGTCAGCTGGCCATCAGGCTAGCCAAGCATGATTCTCTTTCTTAAATACATATTTATTACTTCCCATTGTAAACTTCTCCTTCAGGCATTTAGAAATGATTTCCCGGATTATTTACTCCATCATCTTCCCAAGAATAGAGGTGAGTATGACTAGTCTGTAGCTCTCCATGTTCTCCTCATTGCCCTACATTAAGACGGGAGTAGCATTTACTTTCTTCTGGTATTCATGAACCTTCCTTGGTGCCCATGACTATTCAAAGTAGTCTGAGAGTGGTCTTGAACTGACAGTAACTATCTCTATTGGCACTCATCAGAGCACCTCAACCATCAGCTCACATGGGTTTGTGTATGTCTAGCTTGTTTAACTCTTCCCTAACTCTTAGATAGTTTTAGCAAAACTGGTGTCCCTAATGCAGTGGTTTGGGATAGGTACTACTATTGTGTTGATGGAATTTGGAGCACTGCTATTTGCACTGAAAGGAACGTGCCAAGCATACTACCTTGCATAGTTGTCAAAAATTAAGTGCAGTTATTTTTATTGAGAGGAATATGTGAAGATTAGTTTACGTGAAGTGAAGGCTTAGCTGTTTGAGAATACTGTCTGAGCTAACAGCATGTTCTCTGTTGTACTAGTTCAAAATATCTCATAAGCTGGGAAGATCTATGTGAACTGAAGTTAAAAGAAATAATAGTTTTAGCTTTGGTGATCACAAATATGTTTTCGTTAGAGTACTGTCAAATGGTAATGTTCAGACTTTTCTGTTATGTTTAGTTTAAATCTCTACTGAAAATTCATTCTGTTAAAGGTCATAGTTAAGTGTTAATATCCATTACTTTGCCTTCTGCGAGATACCAAAGAGTCAGCAACTGAGGCTGGATACTGAATAAGTATATGTTGGATTCCTGGAAAATGTTCTTCTTTATCTTTGTAGCTGCTAAGTTAATAACAATCTCTATGAAATTAAATAATCTTAAAACTCCATAAGCCTGAATTATGAACTTGTACTCATTGACATTTCCTGGAGCTAGTTGGGGAAGTAACTGCCTGCCTCAGTCAGCATAAAGATATGCACAAATGGAGCTTTTGGATTAGATTATCAGTGTAGTCTGTTTGGTTTAATAGTGTTTACATCTGATGTTTCAAAAAACTTGATGTACAAGGTAAGCAAAGAAAAGTACTCCGGATTTCCATTAAGTCTCATGAATCTTAGTTCTCCAGATGCTGTCTGCTGGAACACTGGCTGTGTCCAAACAGCATGCCTGTTTGTAGTGGATATAAAAGTAGAAGTTACATGTCTAAGTGTGACTTTCCCTTCCTCAGATGATAGTTATGCTATACTTAAATGATTGTAATTGGTTAAAATATAATTCACTAGCTGAAATTTGGCTGAGCTCAGCTTGAAACTAAATGTGCAGTTGGCGGTTTAAAAAAGTGACAAAAGCTGCTAAAATATTCAGCACTAAGAATATCTTTGGCTACTTAAATACTTCAGGAACTGTGGCTGAATAGGGTAGTCACAGTCATCGTAATGCTCTACAACCTTCTCTTCTTTCCCATTATGCTGTTTATATGCTACTTGAATGAAAATATATTTTCGTTTCCTGAAAGCCTCCTTTTTGCAGCTTAAAACTTTCAGCAGATGGGAATATTAGAGGAACATTATTACCTCTGCTTCTGCATTGAGCTGAGAGTGCAGTAGCACTGTGAAAAGATTCAGCGAAATTGCAAAAACTTCCTTACCCTACTCTCGAGCAGCCCACGCTATTAGGAACTATCTTGGTAGTGTCAGAGATGTCATTAGCTAGTAGGGGGAGATCCATTAAACTATGCTAATTATTTCAGCAAGTTCTATTCTAAACTATGTAAATATTAGAGATAAAGGAAGCAGTACATCTTCCAGAAAGGCTTTTGAATACAGCTCTGCTTCTGCTTGTTCACATTTCAAAGCTGACTGCAAAAGTCCACAGTAAAACTATAAATTAGCCTCTGCTTAGCTGTAAGGATATGACCCCTTTTCCTCTTCCTCAAGTCTTTCAATCTCTTTCAAACAGTTCTTATAATTCCCTGATCTTACTGGAAAGAGAAATGATAGGTTCGGCCTTTACTTTCTCACATTGTTTTGTGGCTATAAAAGGACTGTAATAGAAATTTATCTGGTCTGCCCTGAAGCTTAAGGATTTTTAGCTTTAATCTTATTTTCAGTGGTCCTTTGCTTTTGAATTCAGAGCAGAAATTTATGTGAAAGAAAGAACATTTAGTCCTGATAAGGATTTCAGATATTCTGTGCAATTGTCGTTGACATAATTATCATATCTTAAAATAGCATGTTGTTAATGTATAGGTCAAATATAGATTGTTTCTTTTTTTCTTTATTTTCTACAGACTCACCCCATTTCAGACAGAACATTGAAGTTTAAACAACATCTGCCAGTTTGACTTTACACCATCAAGAAGTTATCATTACATTAACAGCAATGAGCTCCACAACACAACCAGGTCAGTCTGCTTCTTTATTTTTTATACCTTACTCCTGCAGAATGCTGTCCTGTATTAGGATATACAGAACTTTGTGTTGATGAAAGGCATTTGGCAAGTGACTGATATGCCAGCTGCAATTCATAAGATAATACTATCTTATAAAACAAGATAAAGGCTATGCAGGTGAAAAAGGCTATTGGGGGAGTATCTTATCAACCGAATTTTAAGCCAGTGCTTTCTAAATATTTTTGTAAAGCTAATAAGGAAATAGAATAATCACGTCTGTCTTTAAAATGTTTTAATTCTTAATACTTGTGTTTAGTCATTACATTATTGTTTGCACAACTGCTTTCTTTAAAGGAAGAATGCAGATGGCATTCTGTTGTTTTTAGCTCTAAAGCTGTATTTGCCCACACTGGGCGTTCACTGCAGAGCTTCTTCCTTTATGGCTGTCTAACAAGGAATGTGCTTCATCTCATGCCTGGAAAATGAGCTACTGCAGGTGAATCTGCAGTAGGTAGTGAACTGTTAGTACCTATAGCCCGTGTTCAAACTTCCAAAGAAAGAATGCTGCATATGGAACATGCATTGACTTGAGCCCTTTTGAGGAGCGAGAGTCCCAAGTTCAAATCTGTGCAACGTTGCATATGGTTCACACTTCATTCACCCACACTCCATGTATCTATTTCTAGTACTGTTGGTAAAATAACCCTTTGCAGGTGGCTTATTTTATGACTGCTTTGCTTTTGTACAAATAGCTTATAAAAGCATCAGGGAAAATACTGTAACAGTAAGCTCTGTTTATGTGTTAGATGCCCAATCTCATAGAAATATAGTTCATAGAGGTTTCTTGGAGAATTGTTGACTGTAAAGTTGAAACATGGCAGTAATTGCTCTTACACTGAGTAAAACAGCTGGGTTTCATACTAAGTTTTTTTTTCTTTTTGTTACAGTGCAATTCAGTACATGTAGTGAATAATCCATACAAATCATCATGTGCTATGCAGCATAGAGGCATTTCTTTATCTGTATTCTAGTGACTAGTAAGAAATTATCTTATACTTTCCTAAATGTACAGTTCAAGTTCCAAGATAGTCCATTCGATTTGATCTCTTTGTAATGTATCCTTTCTTGCAGTAGATGGTATGCAAAAACCCGTAGCCAAAATGAAGCTGGTTTTCATAAAAACAAAACAAAACAAAAAAACTAGATTTTCCAGTAATCTCATTGCTATGAAAACATTTATAAACGTTGCATTCATGTCTGATGTCTTTCTAAATCCAATAAAGGAGAAGCATTCAATATAACAAGGTTACTTGTAAAGGCATCTAGGCACTTTAGAAACATTTCAGTAGAAATTGGATGCCTAAATATCTTCAAATCTAGTCCTTAGAGTCTGCTCTTACCAGACATTCACTATCCTCAGTTACCCAACATCCCTAACTGAGTTCCACCAATTTCGATATTACTTCAGTGTGTATCATATTCAGTCTTCCTTGTTTTAATTAGTTCAGTGTGAAAACAATTTAAGTATGTTTGACACACAAAAGCATCTGTGGAAAATTAAGCCACTGATTGGCCTGAAAGGGGAAGACAAAGCAAAATGTGCTAATCTCATGGCTGGCACCACAAGATAGGAATTTCCTAAATTCACAGATTTCTTAATGAATCTGTCACTTCTGTTCCATTGGCCTTATTTAGAGCAACTTCTGGAAAGTAGAAATATTTTGAAATAATTTCAGAACTAGTGATCGTGGGTTTATCTCTCCTGCTGATGGAAAGTGGTAGTTAGGAAACAGCTGAAACACCGAGCAGCAGCATGAGAAACACAGTGAGTTGCCTATTTTGAATGAAAAATTGTTACAGATTTTAAGAGGCAGAATGGTTTATATACATTATATATGTGTATCCTGATCAGTGAATTTGCTCTCTGACTCAGGAGGGGAGCAGGCTCACTGTCTCCTGCCTGCGGCACTACACTGATGTCCTCGTGTATGAACAATGCAGTACATTGTACAGAGCCAGGATTTCATTTAAAATACTTATCACTGTGTTATCTCACTGGAGAAGTTCTAGCACCTTTGGGAAATCATATTAGAGATTGACAGATGGCAGGGGGAATGAAATCTTAGTTCTGCTAAAGTGAATGGGACTACCAGCTTCAGTGTGTCTGTATCTAGTAGCTTAATTTCAACATATAAAAAGTATTAGAGAGTTTCAATGAAAAGTCAAGTAGTCAGAAAATGCCAGAAATAAGTTTGCCTGGGAAACTTTCATTAGTCTTCCTAAAATGTATGCAGTATCATACACTGTGAATTGTATATTGACATATTATTTTTCAGAAAGATCTGTTACTTGTTTGGCACACAAAATGCTCTGTAGTCTCTTAATGAAAATCTACTTAATAGTCTTCTGTTCAGTACATTGTCCATTCTCTACTTGCACACTACTTTTCAGAGTAGATTTTGAGGATGGAGGACTTAATTTCTCTATGAGCTATTGTATGCTGCTAAGAACTGTGCTGTCACAGAACTTGAACATGCTTATGGTCTTCTCTTCCTGAACCATAGTGAGATGTTGGAATATTATTATTTTATTTTTCAATGGGAAGATGAGCAAAGGAGTAGTTAGGATTTTTAAAATAAAATAAATGTTGGATAGCCAATCTGAGACTCAAGTCTTTGCACTATAAGAGAACTGCTTTACTGTGCCATGCTTGAATTCTACCCATTTAATGGGAAAATTCATGGCTTCATAGCTTGTGTAGAAGCCTCTTAGCAGTTCAAATTGCAGATCTGCTCCTTTCAGAGCTGTGAAAGCACTTGGCATTTCTCTAGTCCAAGATGAAGATATTGTACAGTTTTAAAATTTTTTCTTCTTTTTTTTTTAAAATTTAATTATTTATTGGTTTTAAGAAAGAGGCCAGCATCTCTCCAGAGTTTACCTGTGCAAACTTCATTACTTCACCAACCATGTCAAAACACCTCTGTGGCACATGCAGAGTTATAACACTCAAGGGCAATGTCACCAACAGAATCCACATTTTTCTTTCTTTTAGTCCCTGACTCTTGCATGATATGGATTTTGGGAAATAGTAGTATCTGTAGGTTAGTACATGGATATAGAAATGGGTGTACAAGATGACTTGCTTCTCTCTCTCCCCAGCTGTTTTTGACAACGAAGGGCCTATAGAGTGAATAGTGGCCTTTGTTAAAAGCTTGAAATGAAGCAAGGTTTATCTGGACTCTGGTCTTGTGTCCTGCTGAGGGTAAATGCTGTGTACCAAGCAGGATGAGCTTATTTCAGTGTCTCTTCAGTCTCCTTGTCAAGGGATTACAAGATGTGTTTTCTGTTGTGTTCTGTCACCTTTTTGTGGTTGCTCAAACTTCTGCTTCAAGTGCAGCCACTGTAATAAAGTGAAAGAGATTATACTGGTAGGAGTGTCCTCCCATCTGTGGGTGTAGTTAACACTTGATTGTTAGTTTTTTAGAAGATTAAACATTACTGAATTTTCTTATCTCATCCACTCATTTTACTTCTAAGATTCTGCAGTAATGGATGAAGTATCCCTAGCACCCCAAAAGAAATGTTAATTGAATTGGCACTGACATGGGCAGTGGTTTAAATGATAAAAGTCTGCTGAGGATACCTTGAATAGTGTTTTTCTGTTCTTGATTTTTTTGCCTCTGAAAATCTTGTGCTTCTTTAGGCAATAGGTTGCCATATTCAGTTGCAGCCAGTAGTTAGAGCAGTTTAGAGTAATTTCTCGGTGGGAAACTGTCAACATTCACATTTAGTATAGACTGTATTCAAAAACAGATTTTTTATTGTGCAATACTGGGTTGCTACTTCGTATAAATATCAGTCTGTGTGCCTTCTGTATCAGTTAAATTGTCCATAAGGTTTTTGTAACATCAGTATTTTATGTCATGGCTGTAGATTACAACAGAATGGTATTTCTGCTTTTTATTTTACAGTCTATTTGGCCCATGTTTAAAAAGCTTATGTATGTACATTCATATGTTCTTATCTTCTGTATGAACAGCGTACCTTAAAAAACAAACAAACTGAAAGAAAACAAAAAGTGAGTTGCAAACTGGTAAAGCAATGCAACCCTGTAACTGAGTAGTCTAGACCGTTTCAAGGGTGGCTTGTTCTGTCAATAAAAAAGCTTGAAATGCTATAGGAAGCTGGAAGTATTGTGTATCATCTCTGTATTTTCCAATGGGATCTGTAGGTCCTTGAGGCATTTCTATTAGTAGAAGCTTTGTGCTCTGGTGTAAAAGTAGAGGAAATATTTATTTAGAATTGCTTTCCCTTGATAGTTAAATTGTCAGAAAGGCCATTGAAAGACCTGATGTGGAACTAGAAAGAATTACGCATGTTTTATTGAAATACTATCTGAGGAATCCCTTTATATAGGATTTGTTTGCAGCACCAATGCACATAAGTATTTCCTTAGGTTGTATGATGATGCAATGAATAGGTCTCCTGTGTAGCAACATTGACTTGCAATTAACATTGCAACCTGTTAAACTGATCTCAACTCTCTGAACCTTGAGGGACTAGGCTCTTTCTAATCTGTAGGGCTACAAAGTAAATGCTGAATCCCAACAGGGGAAGGTGCTGATGTTTAGTTGTTTGCTTTGCTTGTTGTAAATTGTAGGATCATTAAGAAAATGTTTACATCCTGTTGCCATTGCATGTTCTCTACTGATCTGTGTGTGTAAAAAGCTTTAGACAGAAAAAAATATATGTTTATTTGCTCTTAAAGGGAATAGCTAAACCATTGTTTTAAGTGAGGCTTGTTTTTCTATAGTACTAAATAATACCCAAATGGTGAATTATTACTCATGGATGTATTTTGGAGTTATTTGTCTCTGACTGCCTAATGTTTTGAAATGTATCTCCCATTAACATGGCTGTGTGGTTGGGGATTTTTTTTTTCTGGTTACATAAATACCAGCTCAGTTCCCAAGGATTCTATCCCTTACCTCTTTTCTGAACAGATCATTTAAAATTAATTCAATACAGTATTTCTTACCCAGAATTTTTAAAAGAAAAACAAGACCTGTTACAAATGGTGGTCCATAAATATTTTTGTAAAGATACAGATCGCGGGGACATGAAAATGCTGGGTTTTTGTCTTGTACTCTGAGAAAAGTCCAGGAAGATCCCTTTCTGCCTCCTGTCACACTGATCATTCAGATTTTGTTCTTTGCTTGTCACTGTGAAATTAGAAATAACATTGGAATATTTAAATTAAACTATTTCTATTAAAAACAAAACCAGAAACTCTTTCAGTAGTTCACGGAGTTACTTCAGGTAGAATCATCTCTGTTGGGGAAGATGGGCAAGTGATATTGATAAAAGATATTAATAGAAGATATTGAAAACGTACCTGGAAATCTGAACTGTCAAGCAGCTTTCTAGCTATTGAAAACTATTGCTAAATAGAATGTGTTATATTATAGAAAGCTGTCCATCTATTAGGATGAGGGAGCTTTTCAACATCCCTGGGATCTTGCTGGTTTTCAAAAATTTTTCGCTGTGGGCTCACTGCTAAAGAGAACAGATTCAAAATCTGTAAAACTCACTTATTTACAACCAGGTGAAATCAGTTTTTTTACTGTATCTGTAATTATGGAATTAAAATCACAGTCATATATTTTTGATGTTTAATATTTTGGAAATCATTGTTTTTTATTCCTTGTGCTCTTCAACATTTTTCCAGATCAACTTATTTTTCCAGATCTTCAGTATTTTTAAGAGCTGCTTGTTGCTGCAGTCAATCTGAAAGTGATTTTAATTTCCTCAATAAACTCTAGAGGAACAGAGAGGAGCCGTGCACTGAATATTGCCAGTTCTTGCTGTTACATCACTTTTTTTTCTGTCTTAATTCTGATTTTCTTTAATAGGCATTTGTTTCTTCCTCTTGAGGAATAGCTTGCTCCCTCTGTTTTTTTTTTTTTTTGTTCTGCTTTTCTCTGCTTTTTCATGTCTTTTTCCTCATAGTCCTGAAGACTAAATATAGTAAATGCTCCAAACTGGTATTACTGTTGATGATTTAATATTAAAATCCAGTGAAAGGTAGCACTAGTGTCCAGTAACCATCTATGAACCAGCAGATAGTACAAGAATATTATTATAATTGTGTTAGCAAATTTTTAAATGTTCTAAGACTTCAGAATGTTATAAAATCTAGGAACATTTTTTGTTTTAAATACACATACATAAAGATAAACATATATATTTTTATTTGGAGTGACCTCAGGAAAGGCAAATCAGAAGATTGCGTCCTATAGGGAATGAAATGTGGTATTGTAACTCATGTCAGCTAACATGATTCTGATGAAATAAAAGCTACAACTTTTCAAACAAATGGTTAATATTTTTGGTGGTAGAAAGCTTGCTTGATATAAGATAATTGTTGAGGAATATAATTAAGCTTCTGTGGTATGTGACAATCTGTTGAAAATCACACTATCCAAAATCATTACAGCATTAAATGAAATAAAAACTGTCTAACAGATCTCAGAAAGCATTGTGCATAGGGAAAATTTTCATTCTCTGAAGGTTTTCCTAGGAGATTTCTGTAGAAATTTATTATTACTTCAACATTATTCACTATTTTTATCAATTATCCAGAGAAAAATATTAATTCTGGTAAAGCTAAGATCAGATATGTTGGAATAAATATGGTTTTTAATGTCCATAAAGAGTCCATAAAGTTACTTCTTTTGAAAAATGAGCATTTTCATCAAATAAAAGAAGTAAGGAATGTTGCACTGTAAGAGGAAAATTGTAGAATATTCATTAGAAGGAGCCTGTAAATATCTTGTAAGACTGTTGCCAACCCTATCACATGGGAGCTGAATGCTAAGTAATGCTTTTGCTTTGGTGGCCAAATCTGGTATTGCGGATAGGGAGAAGCTTTGGGCTAAACACCAATGAATACGTCTTAGTTTCCTTTTCAGTGGAAAAAAGAGATGGTCAGGTCAAGCTAAACTTTTCTCCGAACCTCCCTTTAGACTAAGTGTACAAAGCTATTCTTAGAGTGCTGGTTCTAATTCTGATAGCAACACTTCCAAAGGGCTTTGAAAAAGATTTTTAAAAAATAATGCAGAGTCTGGAAAACATAATGTATTGAAAGAAGCACCAGGAACTCAGTCTGCTTTCTTTTCTGAAGATTGAGAGACTATGTGATGTAAAAAATATATATGTACGATTACTCATGTGCCAAAGATTTTAGATACGTGAGATATTTAATCTTATGGAGGAACTTTAATGTTATCTATTGGCTGGAAGATGAAACTAGATAAATTCTGGTTAGCAAATGGGCTTCTTTTTTCAGTCTTGCTAATTAACCATTGGAACATGCAAGATAACAATGGGGATCTAATTCTTTATGTGGTACATCCTTATGCTCTATTAATCCTGAGAGCCACCTAGAATTTGCTTTAGTTGTCACAAAATATATGAAAAAAATATTCATATTCACAAAATATGTGAAAAAAATATATGAAAAAAGTCTGCCATCACTCATCAGGAAATACATAACCATCTTTGCTTCTACTTTACTGCCTGTAACTGTAAGCTGTTTTGTGGTAGCAGGCAACTTGCACAATGAGAGCATCTTGCTTTGCTTTGTTGAAGTACCTGATGTAACTTCTTCAACCTGAACTGTAAAGCTTTCCCTAAGTACATACGTTTGCTTTGAGAAGGGGATGAAAATAGTGTCAGGATCTGAAACAACTCAACTGAAGGAAATGACTCTGCTACATTTAATTCCAGCAAGTGTGTAAGTCCCATATTGTGATGTTGGGACCTGAATGCTGTACTGGGCCTTGCCCCAGTGATGGCTGAGGGGCTGCAGCTCTGACAGATAGACAGGTGGATTTGGACTCACAGCCACTTCTAGGCTGGGAGACACGCAAGGCCATCATGGGAACCTGCTCTTCTCCATGAGCTGCTAAGTCTGAGACACACATGAGGTTCAGAAAATGCCATCAGAGCTGTAAGATTTAGGGAGTTGTTTTTACAGTATCTAGATAAACAATAAAACCGTTTTTTTAATGTCATTCTTAGATTGAAAAGCCCTTACTGCTCTTCTATTTGAGAATGCAAGTAGTGTAGGAGTTGCTCATGGTTCCCTGCACAGCTGCAAACTTATTT
This sequence comes from Aquila spilogaster, assembly GCA_024606505.1. NCBI lineage: Eukaryota > Metazoa > Chordata > Aves > Accipitriformes > Accipitridae > Aquila > Aquila spilogaster. Next base: position 26,435 of record JANHGO010000189.1, read on the forward strand.
TGCTTCTGAGTGATTTCACCCATCAGGTTGCTGATTCACTTCAGTGAGTACTAAATGGTTTGGTGTCAGGAGTCACTGCTGTGTGCCTGTCAGTGTGTGGGGAGGGAGATGGAAGGCAAATGACTGCATGGGAGTGCATGAGAGCGACCAACAGTGGGAGACTGAGCAGGGGAACTGTGCAAGTTAGGAAACCACTAAGGGGAGATTACATTTTGAGAAAAGCCTTGTTCAGTGGTAGGCTAGAATAAGCACCTCTGGTTCTGCCTCTTCTCATTGACTGTTCAGTCATTCCAGGTGTATTTATTTGTGTGGCCACAGGGTGAACCAGATTTGGGAACTGATCCAGGCTCATCTGTTCAGAAGAAGAAAAAAGAAAAAGTATTGTTTTAAGCCTGCATTGGTTTCTCATTGTGTTTTACTGCATAGCCACACAAACAATGGTATTGGCAAGGAGAGGAAGGGAGAGAGAAGACAAAATTGTGTACTGCCTTTAAAATAATTGCTCACAAGTAATCTTTGAGCAGGAGAAGCATGGTCAGCCTCCAGAACTGCAAGATTACTTGGGCCTAGGTAAAGCTGGAGGGGAAATACTGAGAACTTCTTAGCACATCTTCAATTTACTTGTAATTTCTGGTCTTTATATGTTAAAAGAAGCCAGTTCTGCCTTGAGTTTGGAGGCCCTCTGGACCTTTTCATCCTTCAGCTCAAATGACCAACAAGTTCACACTGTCAGTCATAGAGTGCCACTTTAAAATTACGTATCCTAATTTTTTTACCATTTATTAGGATCTGTGCAGCACAAGGCAGTTAGAAGTAAGTGAAACTTGTTTTGTTGAAATGAAATACCCCGTTCCTGGGGATGTTCAAGGCCAGGTTGGATGGGGCTCTGGGCAACCTGATCTAGCAGGTGGCAACCCTGTCTATGGCAGAGGGGTTGGAACTGGATGGGCTTTAAGTTCCCTTACAACCTGATGATTCTGTGAAAGATTATGCAATAATTTATAACATTAAGATTTTTTTTTAGTGATCTGTTTCTAAAATATAAAGTGTATTTTACAGAAATTTAAATGTGAAGTCCTCAAACTTCCTTTTAATTTCTCCATTTGTTAAATTAGCTGTGTAGATGTTGATGATATGGAACACCTTAGAAAAGGTGTGTTTACCAACTTCTAATTTTTTCCTACCCACATACCACGTCCTGATTTTGTCTTTAGCAGCCCAGATGTGTTTCTACAGAATAAGTGTTTCTGTAGCGATAATTAAAACACTTATAACAGGTGATTTTCAGATTGGGTAACTCATAAAAAGCAGGACTATTTTGCAGTGAAAATTTCAAATTTTCATTACAAACCCTGAGATGTTACAGTTTGTGAAATACGTTAATCTAGAAATTAAGTACTGCTTTGTAGCATATCAAAACTGAAGGTCTAAAGGGACCAAACTTAACACAGTATTTTGTGCCATGTGAGTTGTGGGTTGGATCCAGGCTCTGCTGAATGAATGGAACCTGTTGTTTGAACCTATCTCAAGACAAATTTTAAAAACCCTTGATCATCCCAGGGGATGCTAGGCATACACCTGTCTTAAAAATTGAAAGTAGTAAGGATTCCAGGGTCCCTCTTTGATTACCTGACTCTATGTGCGACTATACTTGGAAACATGAGTTTCTTATTCTTTATACATTGCAGTTTAGGCACACAAGATTTGTAAACTCTAAGAATGTTTTTTTTTTTTTCCAAAGTTTACTGTGGTTTGAAATAGATCAATAAAATAAATACCTTATTTTGAACTGTTGCTCATGTTGGAGAGGGAAAGGATTTTGAAGTCATGTAATCTCTAGATAATGCCTATTCTCTGTGTGTGCTAAGTTGTGGTAAAACCTGACAGAAATTTTCTAGCTGGGCAGCTGTCAGTAGTCCTAGTGCAAAACCTAATTTTGGAGAGGACTGTACTCTCTGGGTCTGTGATGTGGTGTGCTGGAGATACTGGCTTCTAGCTGGGAATTCTGGCAGAAGGGAAGGCAACCTGGGATTATTCAGCAAAACTCCTTTCAATGAATATGGGTTGTTAGGAGTTTTTGGCTCAGCTCACAGACAGTTTCTGTGAAAACAGAGTACCAAGTTGTATTAGTGTTTCTCAATTCCAAACCAAAGCGTCTTTTGTCACAAATTGTATTTAACTACTGATCAGTCTGCAGACTTGAGAACTAGTGATCGCTGCTGCCCTTTTTGCCTCATTTTCTCAGCATTCTTTTCCTAGGGGTTTGCTAGTGTTTCTTTTCAGTCTCCTCTTTGCTGCATTCATTTCTATAACCTTTTGTCATAGATCATACTACTAACTCTTGTAGTATTTTTCAGTTGTGTCTCTTAGATTCTCCATTTGCCGCCTAAAAATGGGTATCTTCTTCCAGGTAGTGATATTGAGGAAAAAAAAAACAACAAAAACAAGAAATCTTTGAAATCTTTACCTTGCATCTCTACCTTCCAACCTTAATGGTGTTATGGAGAGTTGCCTGTTCTTTGAATAGCTTTTTACTGTTGAGTACTATATGTTATAGTGCAGTATATTGTAGAAGGGGGGACCAGGGTTACTATTATCCACTCTTGTATTTGTTGCTTTATATTTCTGAGTTTTGTTTGATTGTTATTATGTTTGCTCATTATTTTTTATTTTTTCATTTCTACCCAAAATATATGGCTTTTTATTTTCCTTTGTATTTCATCTTATTTATTTAGGACTCTCCACCTCCCTTATTTGGATAATTAGAATTCTAAATCCTTTTTTTTCCCTATTAAAAAAATGTTTCTAACTGTCCCAACTTTCTTTTATCTGCAGTTGTTGTATATTGAGTTTTTTGGTTTTGCTTTAGACTGCACAAATGTTCTTCATATCTGGTCCTTCTGAGACAGCTTTCTTCTTTGTGAAATTACATCATAACAGGTGATTCATGAAACATCCTCTAAAGGATTCTTTAGGTGAATAAATGTGATTTCTTGATAGCGTCACTCCAGTGCAGTGGTCTGTCTGACATTGGTACTTCAGTTGTTTCTATTCAGAAACTGTAAATGGACAGTCAAAACCAAAGGAAAAGTTATTAATAAACTCTTCATGCACTTCTGTGCAACATCTCTCATTGCTTAATAACCCCTAGTTTGCAGATATAGTTATTCTCAAGTATCTAGATCATGTATTAACCATGTTCTGTGTCCCTCACCGTTTGGCTTGTAGGACTTGGCCATGGCACAAGTGATGAAGATGACAGATGCTCACATCTGTCTTCCTCTACATGCTAATGTATTTGGCTACATCTGTTCTCTGCAGAATTGAGAATAGGCTCTTCAAAACTAAATGTCTATGTGATACATATATGGATTTTTCACATTGTCTTTATTTGTGATTCTTGCTATGCTGGGCAATGGAGAATGATCTGAACGGGAAATTTATGAAGGTTTACTTATCTGGGGCATGGTAGAGGAAAAAGATGTTTTCTGTAAGTATGCAGACCTGTTAATTATTGTGTATTCTTGCTGTTCTGTGAATCACATAATGTCCCAATCAAAGGTGCAAAATGATGTTAATCATTTCAACAGTCAGCTTTCTGACTCTGGAACAGCATTAGCAATCCTTTGTCTTGTTATAGCGTGCAGCCTATGTGCTATTTCCACTTAATTGGGATCTTCTCATTAGGAATAGAGAGAGTTGAGTCTGAATAATGATGCCAGCAATGTATTTCAACAGAAGCTGTTTAATAGGAGCTGAGCAGAACCTCTGCTTTAAAATAAAGAAAGAAATAAAATACAACTAGTCTGCATTTTGAGGCAGCAGCATTTTGAGGCAGCACTCTGCAATAAAGGCTCTCTAGGCTACATGAAGAAAACAGACATCAGATATTTTTCACAGCTTCCCCTAGGGTACTTGCAGTTGTTCCTCTAGCCTTGAAGTGTATCTTTAGTGAGGTCAAGTGAATACAGCTCATTTAGATATTCCTGACTCAGCTCTCAGAAGCTGCTGTGAGTGCCGACAGCTCTTCTGTATTGCTCAGAAGATGTCTGAGATACTGGTAAATCTCCTTTTTTCTGCATCAAAACATTCAGAAGTTGTCCTAAACAAGCTTTTGGGGACATATTTTCAAGTAAGTGTAAGCTAAGATAGGGTAATCTTGAAATAACCACTGAGTGCTTTGTATCTTCTGTTCAGCTTTTTCTCAAAACATAATGTTCCTGTATGAAATGACTACATCACTTTTCCTTTGTGTTATTTCTGTGACTTCATCAATGTTTTACCTTCTCAAAATGTTATATTAGAATATGCATTTTGCTTGGATACACTTGAGGACTCTACTTGCTGAAAAGGCAAGAAAGTCCTGTATGCTCTCCTTAATCCATTAACATCTAAGGAAGTTGTGACAGATGACAAATAATGTTTTGATTTCAATCAACTATTTAGTAATACTTACAGACTTGCAGAGGGCATGGAGATACCAAAAAATGACTGCGGTGGCTGTCTTGTGGGTGCAGTTCTGTCTGTACAGGGGAATTTAGTAGTACAGCTCTTTCAGCAGTATAAGAAACCCTCAACTGATCAATTGAAAAATGAACCAAAATTGGAATTTACATGTAGAGGAGGGTTAGAAAGAAAGACACTGATACAGGACTTTAAAGAAGGCGGCATCATAGAGAAGCACAAATGAGATAGAGTGGACACTGTAAAAGATGGCATGGAGGAGAGGTAAATGTTAGGTTTGTCCATTAGAATAAGGAATAAGGATGTAAGAAAAAAGCTTCAGAGAGAAGACATGCAGAAACATGTGAATGCATGAGAGTAGGTGTGTCTGAAGTGTAAGGAGTAGAGGGTTGTTTTTTTTGTTTTGTTTTGTATTCTTTTGTTTTTAATTACCTGTAGGAAATATTTCTGGATACAGTATGAGTGCTGGACTTTCAGTGCTTTCTGAATAACTGTCTACAACCTATCCCTGAGAACATGCCCTCTCTGAGATGCTGGCAGCTCCCATTGCCAGCCCATGGTGGCCAATGCAGCTGCCTCCTTTTGTTGGAACAGCTCTGGATTCAGAGGTAGAGGAAGCTACATGAACTATACACAGTACATTAGGCAGTAATACAGATTGCAAGTCCACGCAAAATAGAATTAGTATTAAAAATTGCAGTGTGGTCAGCTTTAATTTTAGCTGGGTTTAACTTCCCTGTAGATAGCGGTATCTTTTTTTTCAGTATGATGTAGTTTAGTTATACCATGGAATTAAAGACTGTTTTTAGAAAACAAAAATAAAATAAAAAAGTAATCCTATGTTCTCCCTTGAACCTTTCTGGTGTGTACATTTAATATCCTTCTGACAGAGGGTTTAATGGTACAGGAAAGACCTGGTGTATTACAATCAAAAAATCATGTGTAAACTGCATATGCATTTCTCTGCATGTATATCTGCAAGTAGGCTTTCCAGTGCTTCCTGGGCTTGCAGCATCCATGGTTTTGACAGCTGCAGAGCTTTAGTAGGAGCTTACAGTCATTCTAAATCATGCATTGTTTTCTTGTTCAATATTAATGTTCTTAGGTGGCGGGGACAATATTTACACTACTTAATACATTTGGCTGCACAGCATACAGAGGTGAGTTGTCTGGGCCATCAATAGATTCCATTGGGGAAAGAAAGAGATTTTCTTATGGAGCAGTTGATGTATGCACTCTACCACTAGGACGTGTGAGGAGAATGCTATTTCTGTAGTAAATCAGCCTGTTGTCTAGCACCTTCTCCTTCCTGCCAGTCAAACTCTGTAGAGATACTTTCTGCAATCGTGTGGAGAGATTGGAGGTGGGCAAGGTCTCTTTAATCAGTGCACATGATGTTTTATTCATCCATCCATCCATCCATGTTATGCAGTGACTTTGCCACAAGAATTGCACAAAGCTTTTCTTAACTGTAGGCGGTTGTTCACTTATTAATGTAAACATCATGTGCCTGGGATGTGTGAGCCCTAAAAATAAACCTGTGGAGTTAAAAATAGAACTCTGGGAGTACTGAGATGCTGCTTAATCAGAACCAGCTGCAAGCTGTCTAGAAAATGTAAGTTATATGAGCCAGATGGCTTTTGCCCTTTTTGCTTTAGACAGCATGTAATTTGGGTAACTACAGCTACAGTAATGTATTTTCCCAGTCAAACTGTTTGATAAACATATTTGTTTCAAACAGACACTTCCAATTAGAGAACCAGCAAAATGTTAATTTATTTTAATATTTCTGCAGACGGGTAAGCCAAAGGAAGGTTACATAATGCTGCGTTCAGAGGCATGCACAATAACTGCTCATGGCTGCATTTGGTAGGAACTAAATTATGACTGTGCATCTTTGTACAACAACTCTTTTATTCTGGGAATAAGCCCAGTGAAATCAGTGTTAGAATGGCTGAAATGAAGTTGATGATCGATGGGACTTGTGTGGAGTAAGTTTGTAGGAGTAAAGTACAATACAAAATGTGAGTGTGTCATAATGATACATGGTCCTGCTTCTAGGGACCAGTCATCAGACAAGTTACTAGTCTACGAAGTGAGAAACTGAAGCTCAAGTCTGTTTTATCTGATGTAGAAGAACATGGGAGAAGGAACTCTGCTTTGCATGAAAGGGCTCGAATGTCACTATCTCACCGTGCAGTAGCATCTTTACTCTACTTACAAGGTCTACAAGTCTACTTCTGGGGGAGCACAATGTGAAATGAACACAGCCTCCAGATAATTCTATCCATGTGCGTCTAAGTTGCTGTTTAGTATAGCAGTTATCAAACTAGGCTACTGTTTACATGAATACCTGGGTGAAGGAAATGGAATGTATTTCAAGAAGCAGCTTCTTTTATGAATTGTTTTAACAAAGCCAAGCTATACAATCCTAAAAAGCAGTGATCAGGTTTTTTAGCAGATGAAAACAGAAAATATAAAAATACAGACGATCCAGAAATGAATTTTGATGTAAAGAAATGCCTCTGAAAACCAACATTGGTTAAGGTGCTTACTTCACTGGAAGCTGATAGAAATCACATACAGCTGACATGAAGCAGCCATATTGAGTGATAAAATGTCTCCTTATTCGTCCCCCACCCATTTTTTTTGCATTTTCCATGATAACTGGACTGAGATCTTGATGTTCTTTTGTTTGTTATTATTATTTTTTATTATTTTTTTTCCCCAGCCTTGACACTCTTTGCTTTAATTAAATGCATACTTATATTTTCTGAATGGAATGCCTTTTCCTCTATATGTTTTTCTTTATGTTCAGTAAGAACTTCTCTTCATCTGATCTCCCAGAATTTCTCAACGTCAATGCCTACCATATAGATTGTCATCATCATATAAACTTAAGTCTCTTATGAGAAACCACACGAGAATTCCAGCCTGTTTCTGAAGGGAGCACTAGCTACCTGAGCTAGCTCAGAGATGGTTGGGTGAGAATCTTTTTTTTCCCTAAATATTTATGTTTAAATATATCTGCAATGCAAAGCTGTCTGAAATTGTTAGTGTGGCTTTCTCTCCTTGCCATTTAATTCTTTTGCACCTGTCATACTCATGAGTCATGAGGTTATATTTTTTTAACTGTGGGAAAAAGACTGATAAATCTGTAATTTTTTATGCTAAATGATGCCAGGCAGAATTTAAGGTTACAGGCTTTTTGAAGGTATTTCAGCATGAAAATAACTTTGAAAAGTGCTTTTAAAATGTGTTAATTTGGATTCATTTACTTCTTTTAATTGCACTTGTTTGGTCTATGTGATCTTTGGCTGAAACAACTAGTGATTTAAGAACTTGAAAATCTGTCCGTGCCTGAGCATGATTGCAAGTTCAATTTACAAGTGGATCTTAAAATAGCAATGCTTATACTCAGGTTCTAAGATGTTTTAGGTTGAAATCAAATTATAGGAATTTACTAGTTTTTGACAGGAGAAGTGATAAAGCTGTGCAGATGAATTTTTAAGTAGCTGTATACATGACAAGCAGTCTTAAACTGATGAATGTCTGGATTTAGATCATCTCAGCTGTAGAAAAAAAACTCTGTGATGATTTGATTGCTCCAGGCTTCCTCACTTTAATATTTTGTCTGTGACCTAGAAATGGTTCCAGTCTTATTTACCATAGGATAAATATGACCGACTCCTGAACAGGAGAACAAGGAAGAGGAAATGAGATCCCTTGAGCTCTGAGGTTGGGATTGCAGTATTTCCTTTATTAAGAATCTGCTAGAAAAGAAAAAATTATGCATTGCATATCTACTACTGTCACCCAATTTAGAGCAAATAATTGACTTTTGTTTTGGTGATTGTAACATTTTAAGGTTCAACTTTCTTATAAGTGCCACATGTAGAAGGCATTCCAAGACAAGATTTATTTGTTCTCATGTTTTTAGCATATATTTTTTTGTGCTGAAAAAAATTATTTTCTTTAAGAATTTGAAATAACTTTGTGTTAAACTGATTCTCAGTTGTTTGAAAAATGTTTAGGTTTTGTGTAAATCCATGTCTAACATGGACCACACCAAGATGTAGGCTGAGATGCACTCAGCAGAAAGTCATGCTAGGAGAAGAGGCAGCTTTCCCGCATTACTCTTTAGTTCAGGGCTTGTTTCTCTCTGCTGGAGATCTCTGAGTATTGCAGCACCCAACATACTTTTTCTGGATGCATTTTAGGCTATTACTGCAATTGGATCATACCGGTAGTTTAAGTATTAGACTATATACTGGTTTAAATATTTCCTAACCTAGTACATCTTGACTGAAGAGCAGCATGATGCGCAGCCTTTTGGGGATGAGACTTGTGAAAAGGCCCTGATGATACACAAGTGAGCACACAAGTGGGAGGTAGTTTGTGTTTTTGCAAGATTTCTTGTTAACTGAATTAAATGAATTCATTTCCAAATTTAAGAAATTATAGACTTGCTTACTGGGAAATACTCAATAGCTTCACAGAATCACAGAATTGTAGGTGTTGGAAGGGACTCTGGAGATCATCTAGTCCAACCCCCCTGCCAAAGCAGGCTCCCTAGACCAGGTTGCACAGGTAGGTGTCCAGGCGGGTCTTGAGTATCTCCAGACAAGGAGACTCTACAACCTCCCTGAGCAAAAGTATTCAAGTATTTAGTTATCCATTCAGGATTCGTCTTAGTTCCAGTATAGAACAGCCTCACATTAATTCTTCAGACATGGCTTCAGCAGAGTGTTTGTCAGCCACCTAATGTCCATAGACCTTTGTATTTAGGTGAGAATTATGTTTCTCCTTCCTTCATGCTGTGCACAGCTTGAGAATTTTTACAAGCAACACGGGCTTGGCATGTTCTGTGAGCAGTGAGTAATTTTAGACTATTTTACTACCTATATGTGGAACTAAATTACACATATTGCTTTGTTATGTCTGGGATTGGCTTATGTCTATATATAGATAAGGTTGTTAAACATTGAAAATAGCACAATGATTTCACATAGTGCATTACTTCTTTTCTGATTTTAAGAAAAAATTGTGTTGTTTCAGAAAATAATTAATTTCCTTTATAAAAATGGATATGAATGCAGAAGTGTCTGATTATTGTGATTGTTACTAGATTTAGCTGGAAATCTCCCTCTGAGATTTCTTTTAATGTTAATCTAAAAATACATCTTTGTCCGTGTTTTAACACCACCACTAGAAAAGAGAAGTTCTTTATTTCAAACCTAATAATTTAAATGCAAATGCTCCTTTTAAAAATAGAATTAAGCAGGAAAAAAAAAACCAACTCCAAAACTGTAAAGGCTAATACTTTTTATAAGCAGTCTTACATCAGTATGGAGTATGCTCTTAAAACTATGCAGGTCCTTCTGCATACCATTTCCAAGATTGTTGTTCTTGTTTACACAAGGACAGTCAAAAAATTAATCTGCAGTAACTGGAATTATAAACTGTAGTGGATTAGTTAAATTGTATTAAATCCTTGTTCAGCATGCATTCAAAATTACAGTTGCCATAATTTAATTTATCTTAATTTATTTTGGATGTGAACTAAGCTGCATGGAATTAATTTAATCCTGAATGAATATCCATAATAGAGTTTAGCTGGTCTTACCACTCATCTTTGAAAGGAAGTCTGGATTATTTTAACGTATTTTGATGTTCCTCAGAAAGTCTTGTTAATTTAGGATGAAAATTTTGAAAATATTGTTGTACATGTTTGTTTTTTTTCCTGTTTTAAACTCACAGTGTTACACTAAGCATAAACATTTATTTATCCAGGTTTGGTTCTTACTGTGTAAGGAAATCCACAGTAACATCATACTGAAACCAGTAAAATTACTCTGTATAATATTTGAATATGAAATTGTCCCAAGTCACTTAAATTAGTTATTTGTAATTCATAATCTGAATAAATTGTAGAACAGTCAGTAAGTACAATTAAGAGCTGCTGAGATTTTTTATGTTTTGTCAAGAGGAAGTCAAGTCAAAGCACTCAGTAAAAAAGTATTCTCGCTGTCTTAATAGACATAGCCCAGCCGTGGGAATATCTGGACTTGCCTGAGGTGCCTGTTTTCCATTTCCCAAGGAGGCTTCTTTTGAATTGGATAGTCCTCCTCTACTTGCTTTTACTGAATATGATTTTCCAAATTCTTTAGAGGTGTTTGCACTTTCCTTGGAAATGTGTCTTTGAGAGGTACACTGGAACCATGACATGTGCAAACCGCTTCCGTTGTATCTTTTCATTTTGTCCCCCACTATTGTATTTGAACACAAAGCAATTTCATCATCTGTATTAATGTTGATGTCTCAGTTTGAAAATCTGTATAAGACCTTGTTAAGATCTCCCTCTTGAATGTCAGCTCTACAGTTACTCGAGTTGTTTATGCCATGCATGCATTGAAAAGTGTAGGTATTATGGGTGTTCCATGTTACTACTCCCTTTGTTAGCAGATGTGGTAGAAGAGGGTCCAGAAGATTTTCTCTGTTGGAAGTTGTTCTTGCTGTTTAAATACATACAGTTTTCTGATTAACTGTGTTTTGAACTGATTTTGAGAAATGTGGGGTTTTTGTTTGCTTGTTTTGAGTTTTCTCCAAATATTTTTTAAGTACTTAATACTTAAATAGAATACTTAATATTTTAAGTGATATGTAAATAATTTTATCCATATATTTATGTATTAAGTCTTTTAAATAACAGAAGAAATGAGTACATACCTTTCCTTTATGTCTGAGAATCTAGGATTTACAACAGTAAGAAAAATCAAAGAAGAAAGGATCATCTCTTTCCTGACCTTTTCTTAAAGATGCTAATTTAATTTTTGAAAGTTATTGTTGCTTTTCTCTGATTTGAAGATAATTTAATCCTTGTCAGTGCTTTTTTTGATATCTGTATCCTTAGAATATCTCTTTTCTAAGGTGCTACACTCTCTCAATTCCCCCCATTTCATAATGATTTTATTTAAGTCTTATCCAAATCTTCTATGCTTTGTATGTGTTCAAAAGATTTATCTTTGCAGTGGAATTGCCAGGTCACAGCCTGAACCAATAGTTGAACACCAGGTGAGAAGGCAGGGCTAAACCAGGGGGCTCAGGTGCAAGCAATGCATCTGAGTGACCAGAAGGGGTGAAGCCTGAATCCAACCCTCCTCACCCTCATTTAAGGGTTAGCAGCTGAGAGAGTAGTATTTTTCTAGATAGGGATTATATTTCTTTTGAGCTGTCACTGGTCATTGGAATGGATGAGTAAATTTTCCTTCTTTTTTTTTAATCTGCTATTGTTCGATAGGGTTTGTACCCCACTGGAAAGCACTGTCATTGCCTTCTTTGCCTTACAGTCCCAAATGATTTAAAGTAATTTTGCTGAAAATGGCTTCACGGGACTTGAGTTTTCATATCTTTTATATCTTACATATTTCTATTTTAATATACTGGAGAGTTTACACTTTTTACATTTGAATTGTTAAATACATCTTATACATGTATTCAGAACATCTCCTGAGTGCTTGAAGAACTATAATTACTTATTATGTTCTTTGAGTTTAATAATATTCCTAATGACAGCTCAAAATTCTGGATTTTGTTTCTCTACTGTACTTTGTTGATAGAAGATACTCTTGAAAAAAAAAATGCAAGACTTGTACAAGCTAACAACAGTGTTCAGGTTTATATGGCAGCAGCCAGAGTATGAATGTACAGAAATTATTTCTCTTGTAAATGGAAAACAGAATCTAGCTTGAAATGTAAAAATATGCACTTAAAGATATTCACATTTTACCAAAAAGTGTGAAGTGTTATTCAATCTCCTGATATCTCTTTGCATTTTAAATAGGTATCTTTTCAGTATCCCACTGAATTTTGTAGTTGACAAGTTTCTGTGTTATTTCATTGTGAACTCTGAGAAAGAAACTTTCTTTAATAAGAAATATTAATGCCTAAAGTATTTCTTCTAAATTACGTTTTCTTTTGAAATATGTAGAATCAATGCAATTATTTTTTTTTTAATTTAAAAATGATATAACAGATGCAATGTGACATAGGAATTGCCTATATTTTCAAGTATATTTCAGGTAACTATATCAAAGTTATCATCTTAAGAGTGGTTTCTTTTAATAATGGGTCAAACCTGAAGTAAACTAGAAGAACTTGAAGTGGTGTTTTATAAGAATCCAGAACTTTTTCTGAGTTTTCAGAATTTTAAAGATCCAACAAAGCTGGACAAGATAACTGGGAATCAGCTACAGGAAAGTTGGATAATGCAGTCTCAGGCATTAAGTTAAATGTCTGGGTTCAAGTTAGAGCAGTGATTCAAATAATTCTTATAGTTTCATATTCTGATAATTTAAATGCATGAATTGACTTATCTCTTGAAGTGTTTTGCATTATGATGTTGACCAAACAAATGTTTCAGATGGCAGTCTTCAGGTTTTCAATTAGCACAAGTAAGCCCAGCAGTGGATTTTGCCTGTGGACCAATGTAACTTCAGCTCAATGAAGAAGTGAGTCTATGAAGCACAGAAAAGTCTTTTTTTATATTACACAAGTCACCAGAGACTGCAAGGAAGAGCAGAATAGAGGGCACCTAGCAAAAAAAAGGTACACTCAGGAACAGCAATGATAAAAAGAATGACATCACCTTAATAAAGGCTTGAACCCATTTCAAGGGTTCAGCGGTCCTGTGGATGAGGGGAGCTTGGACAGCATGGTCTCTTGCTTCTCAAGATTTTTGTTGTGAAAGATAACAGTGAAGGTTTTTAAGGAAATCTGGCCTGAATCAGTATATGAGGGAAAACTGTTTATTAGTGAGATGGATAGGATGAGACACTGGATGAAGGTAGGAAATGGGCAGAAATAAATGGTCGGATGTGGTAAATATGGGAGAGTCCTGCAAGGGTCTCTACTGGGACCTCTGCCGTTTGGCAGTTTATCATTAAGAAGAGAATGAGTTTTGACGTGGGAAAGTTTGCTGGTAATATGAGGCTGCTTAATAATTAAGGATGAGTGACAGATGTAAAGAAGTTTAGAAAGAGGTAGAGTGTCATTTATGTCCTATCTGTACTTTTCCCTAGACATCTGCTTATGAATATTATCTTAGATATCATCTAATGATCAACTGTTGCTGTTACATGTTATTTTTGTTGATTTCTAACTCTCCATTAGCATCTAATATAAAAAAAAAGAATTTTTCTGCTAGCCAACAATATTAAAGCAGAAAATATATCTTCAGTAGACTTGGCTTTATTCTTCAGTTTGTGATTTTTATTATGCTTCTCTGAATATGGAACCCGTTGGCTTCTGAATGTGAGTAGCTTGGTATGGAACAACATAGAATGCTGAGGTTTGTGTGGCTGTAGGGGGCTTAATGATGATGATTAAGTGATGATGACCCAGCTGGATTGTGGGGCAAGGAAGTAATCAGGCTCTCAAGCAGATAAAGTGTGTGTGTATGGGGGGTGTAGAAATAGAGTTTGTCTTGGCAAGTAAGAGGATTTCTGATGACTAAAACAGCATGCCAATTACATGTTTCGCTTTTGTTCTTCTAGTTTATGTAAGCTGGGTAATTTAATTCACAGTAGCATGTGGAATGCAGTGGGACATGGAAAAGTGAAAATCAAAGGGCAATACATTTTGAGGCTTCTGGGTGAGCAGGCCCAGCTTCCTCCTCAGCATCTGTGTATCAGTCTTAGGAGCCATGAAGCAAATATAGGAAACTGCAAAGGGGGCTTAGAGGATAGATAATGTTGAGAGAGCAATACAAGTAGAAATCTCTGCTTTGCACTGGTGAGACCTCACCCAGAGTACTGTGTTCAGATATGGAGTACAGGAGAGATGTGGACCTGTTGAACCACATCCAAAGGAGGTCCACAAAAAATGATCCAGGAGATGGAACACCTCTTCTATGAGGACTGGCTGAGAGAGCTGGGGCTGTTCAGTCTGGCAAAGAGAAGGCTCTGGGGAGATATGACAGAGGCCTTTCTGTGTCTAATGAGGGGCTATAACAAGGAAGAGTATAGACTCTTTATCAGGATTGGTTATGATAGACCAGGAAGAAATGGTTTCAAAATAAGAGGGGAGATTTAGATTGGATATAAGGAGGGAGTTTTTGCAATAAGGGTGGTGAAGCACTGGAATGGGTTGCCCAGGGAGAAAGTGGATGCTCCATCCTTGGAGACATTCAAGGTCAGATTGGATGGGGCTCTGAGCAACCTGATGACCTTTAAGGGTCTCTTCCAAGTCAAAAGATTCAGTGATTTCAGGAACTCATTTGGGCCCTGACGGCTTAACTTACAATCGTGGACAGTTTAGGACAATTTTTTCTTGGGTAATAATTATAATCCCTGAGGACTATGAGGAAAATAGATTATTAAAAACACTGAAAAAGTGTGAAGATGCACTTAAGAGGAGTTCACAAAGCTTCGTGAATTGTTTGTTGATGTTTGATGTCCAGAATTTGCCCTACGAAGTAGGGCTGCACTGGACTGGAGCTGTGCAACCAGTGTTTGAGGCAGTCACGGTGTGATGAAGCACCCAGTTTTCAGAATTCTTGTATCCAAAGTATCTTTTGATGGAGCTTTAAGGAGTTCTTAAAAGCAATACATTTCCTCTCAGTACATCCCCAAACAAAGAAAAAACTTCCTGGTTATTTAATGGCCACTTATTCAAAACATGTAGATCGATCAGGCCATAGATCCAGTGGCATGCTTAAAGATAAGCTTACAGAAGAATGTAGACAAAAGTCATTGAGTTTAGCAAGCTCTTTTTAGATTGAACATCATAAAATCCGAAGTCAGTAAATTACTTGTGTCAAAATTAGTTTAATATATAGAATATGTTGGTTTTATCTATTTCTTTTTAGATGAAATTCACGACTGTATAATAAACTTCTTGTTCTATAGACTGTGTTAGAACAAGAAATTCTAATAGCCTTTAGTCTTTATTAGTATTGGGCTGACCACATATGAACAGTGTGATTGAACAAATGAGATATTTTGCTTCAGGATGTATTATTTGATATGATTGAGCTCCACAAAATGTTTTCTAAAATAGACAAGAAAACATAGTTTGTAGGAAATGTGAACATCTAGAATGGAAAATAAATACGATACTGCAGCTAGTTGAGTCATGCTAAATTCTTAGTTTATATTTGTACAAATTCAAATCTATTGCAGTGATCAAAATGGGGAAGTAGACTGTCAAGGTATATATTTTTTAATCCTGTAGAGAAAAGAAAGAGACAATAAGTAGTAAGGTTGTTACATTGTCATTATCTCACAAATTGCTATGAGATGTTATGCAGTCTTTGAATTTACCTAAAATGTTACAAATTTAAGTTCATGTCACTGAATGTGTGTTGGAATCAATGGTTTGGAAAAATTCTTATCTAACAAAATTGTTTACAAATCTCATGTTTTGGATGTTAGACATTCTTTTTCATGTACTCTTCAATGACATAATCATGCAACTTGGGCAACTACTGTTTTGCATTCAGAAACATTTACAATAGAAAAAAAAAGTCATTAATTACTAGGAGATAAAATGTGATACCATTCCAGTGTGAAGGACTTCTAATGGGGGAAGACATGCAAGACTTTCTCCTCTTTCATCTCTGCTGTCCCATCAGTTGACTGGGGTCTGATAAACAGCTGGTTTCGCTGCACTCACTCAAAGCAAATTCAGTCTTTATGAAGAAGTCCTGGAGCATGCTTCATTAGGTACTCTTTTCTGTCACTTAAGTAACATGGAAACTAGCCAAAAAGCCTCTGAATTTATCTGAAGTAACACTTGCAGCTTTGTGGAAGTATGCAGCTGAGTAATAGTACAAAAATAGCAAGTTATTTTGAGGAAGAGCATGTGTACTGTAACAATGAGAAATTGGTATACAGATAAAAGAAATAACAGATCTAAATATAAATTTAAGATGAGAAAGATCTGTGGCTTAGTGCCACACAGTCTTCTGTAGATGCAGCCACTGAACGTTGTTTAATGCTCATTCTTCTATCATAGTTATTTAAAGAAGCATCATATCTGATAAATTGCTGTACTGCCTTTAAGGTGTACATTTTATAGTACAGTTAATAGGCACTTCTTACATTAAACTGCACACTGATGTACAGGGTACTATATAGCAATAATTGCATGACCTCCTTTTCTTACAGGAAAGATGAATTGTAGAACTGTACTATTTGCTTACTATTAAAAGACACTGACAACTAAATGCAGATATCTCCTGTTAGACATAAAAATGAAGAAAACATTGGAATACATTCTCAGGTTACTTGAGAAAGCATTTAGGTGTTGTGAAAGACAACAGTTGTTTTTTCTTCTGGCTCAAAACTTACTTTCTGAGGCATTTTTTGCAATAAGACTCTGGCTTACCTAGGAGGTGAGTGGTGGGTGTCACGCGGCTCGCATCACTTTGTGGACAGTTCTACATTTGAAAGCATTTCTTTGTAGCTGTTTGCCTTCGAAAGAGAGTGCTCAGGAGGGTTTACTGGCGGAAGATCTGGCGTGTGACCAAATAACTGGTATGGGAAATTTGGGGATGATACCATTGTATCCTGTGAAGGCAAGATACGATTTGGCATCTCCCTGGTCCCTCTTATCTGCTGGCAAGGCCCAGAAGATGGGAACAAAGAAATTCCTGCTGAGATCCAAAAGCCAGGAGCTGTCACT
>JANHGO010000190.1:0-43578 GCA_024606505.1 Aquila spilogaster
TAGTGTTATCATTATCATTATTAGTTTCTTCTTTTCTGTTCTATTAAACTGTTCTTATCTCAACCCACAAGTTTTACGGGTTTTTTTCTCTGATTCTCTCCCCTGTCCCACTGGGTGGAGGGGGAGTGAGTGAGTGGCTGCATGGTGTTTAGCTGCTGGCTGGGGTTAAACCATGACACCCATATACTAGATTCCTGCCAAATAAGTTACCCTTTGTTCTCATTCTTTGTCGGTGGCAACTCAGTTACTTATCTTAACCTGATGGGTATAAAGTCAAACTCGAATCAGGGCCCTTCACTTTCCAGATGTCTTTCCCTGCTTTTGCCTTAAAAGACATTGCTCTCATAAGTGCCCATCCTTAGAAGGTGCTGGAGAAGCAGAGTCTTCACTTGCCTTGGGTAGATTCATCGCATCTTTGGTCATTTATTATATAGACATCATTGCCTGTCCTAATGTGTTCCCGTCACATTCTGTCATAAGAAACAGACATTTTTAAGGAACCAGTTATTACAAGACAAGGAGAACTTACCAGTCCTCCAGTTCAGCCTAATAATTTATCATCTTCATAGTTAAAAAGCTATTTACATATTATTTCTATTCAAAAAGGTCTCTACCTTCTAGTTGGTAGTTTTTTGCTATGCCTTTTTCCATTCAGATAAAGAGTCCCTTAAAGTAGCTGATGGCAGAATGAGGCACAAACATCAGACAATTTTGACTACTGCTCTTGTTCCTTAACTGCAGAACTCTGGGCTCCCTATAAGAAAATGCAGAGAATGGATCATTCATTGTGATTCCTAGATTAGCTGATCATATACCATACGTATTAAAAATGGCTGTGACATGCTAGATTATGGATGCGCTGCCTTATGTCACATCAAAGCTATCATAAAACTAGTCTGTCATCTTGTAAATGACAAAAGATTTCTTTTTTTTCTTTTTTTAAAAGAGGAAAGACATTATTTCATACTCTCCCTGTCAATTTGGATAGTCTGCTTAAGCACTGCCTTTTTAAAATAAAATATAATGCTGCAAGAAATGAGCATTTTATGCATATTATTATCATATTTATTTTTATATTCAGCTACTCCTACAGTATAACTCAGTGTGGTAAATAGCTCATGCTAATTACTTAAAAATCCATTAAATTTTAAGTCTCATAGCAGATGCAAACACCATTTCAAATGTTCTCATTGTGTTGCCTACATAATTCATGAACTCTTATTAGAATGCAGACTCAAAGCGGGCATTTGGTGTGTGAGCCACACTCTCCAGCTTTTTGTGTGTTCCTGAAAAAGTGGAATACATGCCTACAGAGCCTCAGTACCAAATCCTTCTGTTCAGCAGCTATGCTGACCTATGTTAGAGGGAGACATCTTGTAGTGTAGTGACCACAGGAGACGTTGGAGTTGCACAGGCACATGGGAGTGTGGGTAGTTCAGGCAGTCACTCCCAGAGCCACGGCTGGGATGCCTGAACAAACAGCCAGGAGGAATCTCAGGTTCCAGTCACCAACACCAAACCTATTACATGATTTTATTCATTGACTCCTTTGGAGTCCACCTCCCCCTCGTTTCTCTTTCTCTGGACCTATAAATAACCGTGAGCTCACAGTCTGGTGGCCGGCCAACCTGACCAGGAAGAGCAGAGGATTGTCCTGACCAGCCCTACCTCTACCCCGACGTGAGCTCAGCCGCCGTCCGGCTGAGGATGGTGCCCTTGTTAGTGGAGCATCGTCAACTTTGGCTGTTGGTTCCAAAGGGCGCTATATGTCCTGTGCGGTATCTGCAAGAGGTCTTGGATGCCCTCAAGTATTTAAAACGGCACTAGATACCTGTGCTCAGGCACCTGAATCTTTTCCTACATATATGAAATTTAGCCATTTAAATCAAAAGTAGATGTTTTAGGTTCCTTTTATAGATGAAATTAGAGGCTGATTCATCCCACCTGTGCTAGTTACCTGTCTAAGCATGATATGTAGTGCCCTTTGGAAATGACTACTTTCTCTATTCACCGTAAGACAAGGTTGTAGTAACTAACTTTAGGCAACCAACATTTATACTGCTATGAGCAAGCAAGAGGCCTTAGGTCTACTCATTATAGAAATTTGATAAAAATTCAGTGATCTGTAAATAGTATCCTGAGTCCCAAAATAAGATTTTTCTTAGTCCACTAAATAACACTTTTCCCCCCCCAAATGAACTAGTAATTCACCTTTATGTTCTCCGTCTGTAATACATGTATAACAAGATTTCCATAGTTCTCGAAGGTGTTCTGACACTAGAAGTATTAAAAATTGTGAAGTACTCTTTAACTGCAGAAAAGGGAACTCGTAAGTACTTCGGATAGTCACTTCTCCAAGTATAGCTGTACTTTAAGAACAGACCTCTGTACCCCAGTCAGCTTTTCTCTAGCAAAGCCCACCAGATCTGAAGATCCGGTGGTTTTGTACTCATATTCAAAACTCTACTTTTCTGAGTTTAGTGTCTTGCAGGTAAATGGATACATGGTGAGCAAAGCACAGTCAGTCAGCATATTTTAGTGTTCTTTATACATATTTTAGAAGCTTTCATATAGTACTTTGGCTATTTCTAACTTTTATGCTTCAATTCCCTATTCTATCCTGTAATATTTTATCTATCTTCTTCTCTGATCTTTCACTTTGATAGGGGTAGAAAACCTTTGGGAGAATGATCTAACATCTCTTGCTATCTTTCCTCTTTGTTTTTTCTCCAATATACTTGTTTAGTTGTATTCTTGCCGTCTTATGTAATACCTTTTGTGTATAACAAATATGTCAGGATTTTTCCTTTTCTTAGCAGAAAAACACAAGATCAGATTTGTTTTCAACTTTAACCCTTCACTTTAACCAAGAAGGAGATAAAGACATTAACAAATAGTCCTAATCCAGGTAGAAAAGGAATTGGCTCAACAGAACATCACCCCTTTCTTCAAGCTTCATGAAACCCCACTGTGTAAATATGTTAGGATCAGTTTCTCCAGACCCCTACTTTTGTCATGTTGAATAGTATCTTGCACAGTCTTACTGAGCTTGGGGAGACTAGCTGCAAGGAAGCAAAATATTTAAGGAGAGCTTGAGATCCTATAACTATGGCTAAGAAAAAGTAGGCTTTTGCCTAGAAGTGCTTGCTCTTTGTCAAACCCTAGACAGATTACCTCCACACTGACGAGTGCTGAACCCACTGGTACTTACTCCAGTTGTGTTTATCCTGCATTGTTCAAAGTCCTTGATATGCTCTTGAGTATTTTAACCCTCAAACGTAAAAGATCTTTTCATCAGTTAGGTCTCTCATGCTTGAATCTGATTGTGTATATATATATTCCCTCTGGTCCAGTCTTACATGGTAACATTGTTAGAAATTCAATAACTTTCCTCAGAAATAGTGTGATAATCATAATAGCTCTCATCTTTCTGAAATTTTCCTTACATGCAGTCAATTTTTGTGTTCTATGAAATTTAAGTTTTAATTCATACTTCCTTTCTACCAGCCTTGCTTCCACTCTTCAAACACAAATGTATTTTAAAGAACTCCTATGGCACATTTCTCTATGCATCATATTCCTGGGACTGATATAAGTCTGGGTAGAGAAATTTCTCAAATAATAAGCTGACAAATAGTAGATTACTTCTGTTTTGGTAATGACTGTGGCCTGAAACATGCTAATGACTATAAAGTTTTAAGTGTTGAAGGATTTTTATAATACATAATTGCTTTTCTTAGACAACTTTTGAATAATTAGAGAGGTTTTGCTGTTCATCAGTCTAATGTATTACCCATGTCCACAGAAGATATTTATCCCTTTAGAAAAAAACTGTCTTACAGCTTGGGCTTCAAGACTTTATGATTGTGCTTTAGATCCAAAGATACTTGGTGAATCACAAATGAAGACAAAGGTGATGCCAAAATATTTTATTAAATGTTACAAACTATTTCAGCTTTTATTTCATTTTTTACTTCTTTCTCTCCTTTAGAGTCAAGATAACAAACCAGCTTCATCTCTATTTGCCTCCAGCAAATCCAGAAATGGGAGCTTTAAAAAATGATGCATGATATCCCATTCATATAACATTTCATTTTGTAATGTTGAATCATTGACGAAGGAATAGAGTAAAATCCTTATCTATGAATGCACTTTGCTATGAAAATTCATTTGAAATATTTTTCATGTGGATGATGAAAAACTCAGAAATTTCAGCAGTGGAATAAGAAGTAATCTATGAGCTACGTTTCCTGAAAAAACACCTGCTTGTGAAGCTATTTTCACTGCAGCTCTTGTAAACAAATTTCAAAGAGTTTTAGAAACTCCATTTTCTTTCTTATCATTTTGTAATATCTCCATGATTTACACATTTTTCTTTGGTCCACTCTCAGTTTATATTTCAGTAGATTTTTAACCAATTGACTTTTTAGTTTGCTTTACTAATAGTATAACTAGTAAAACATGTCAAATTATTCTGTAGTCATTAGAATTGGTGGAGATATTTAAAAAAAAAACCAAACACAAACCCACAAAACATTTCTCTTCCCTGCTGTTTCCATCCCTTTCCTTCCGTTCTTTCCCTTCACATGAAAAATACAAGTTTGTGGAAATTCAAACTTTTAAAACATTGGATTTGCACTTGCTGATTCTTCCTGAGGTTGCCAGAGCCTTTCTTTTTTGGATGCTCTCCTGGAAGTCAAGTCATTACTGCCTTGTGACAGAGAAATGACCCCAGATCCCGTCTCTGACAGTACCCAGAAAATTATACCACTGAGTATTTTGGATGAAGGTGAGGTATACATTACCTGTCCAAGTGTGTCAGTACTAGACAATAAGGTAGACTTCAGAGGGATGACTAGAAGTGACAACATCATGTTCTTGGCCCTTCTGTACTTGCAAAGCCTTAACATGACATCTGTTCTGTAGCTGGTATTGTCTTATATTATCTTTGCTCAAAAATATTTCCTGCCTCCAACAGTACAACCAAAATGTCCTTCTAGTCCCTATTTCACCACTATCACCTCTGTTTTTCCCATACACTTGGGGGAAAAAAACTCACCATAAAAAAGTCAATGAAGTCATCTTCTGAACTTCTTTCCCTTTTCAATCTTCTGAACTTCTTTCCCTTTCAAGACTTTTTTCTTTTTTCTTTCCCCCCTCCCAAATCTTTTAACACAGTTGTGACATTATCAGACATACGGGGCAGAAGTATCCAGGTGACATATCCATCCCTCTTACCCCAAAATGCACCTCTCCAAACATAATTCTTCAGCTTTCTGAAGCAGGACCTAACTTTCTCTCACATGCTTTAAAAGTGGGTAGTCATGAATCTTCACTTCTCCAAGGAACAATATTCTCTCCTGTAACATTCTTAACTGTACTCACCTTCCCCTGTACTTAGGTCTGTGCTGCAAATGTACACCACAACATTTTCAAAAGTCTAAGATTTAGAATTTTCACAAATAAACACGTTACAGCAGTTTCCAGTCACTATTTTTCAAGTCATATTTGGATAATGGGTACAGCTTCTTAAATAAACTATGCCATGCTGAAATTGAGATTTTCAATCTATGCCTAAATTAAACTCAGTAAAGTTGATAAGTTTAAACTCTTTCACATGGATGATTGAAGTCCAGCAGAGTTTCTTGACCTTTATTTGTTGAACAAAAATCTGAATAAATTAAAAGAAGGGAGGAAATTATATTTAATGCAATGATATTTAATAAAAGGTTTTCTATTTTGCACTGACAATGGTTATTTGAGATCTACTAATAACTTCTTTCCTGAGGACTCAGAAAATAATTTTTCCTTCTGAGATCATATCACACTTCAGATATATTCTAGTTTCAATATTTTACTATGTTTAAACTGTCAAAATAGAATGTATTGATGTCATTCTTATCCATCCTGCACATTGGTTTGTCCTTTCTCTCATTACACTTATGTTGGACTAAATGATTTACATTGCTGTCTGCTTTATTACATTGTAGAGAAGAGCATTGCTGAGTCAGCATACATTGCAATATGGTAAAATTATTTTCCATGCATATAACCACTCTTGTACTATTACTGTGATAATCTTTGTGAAAATGACAGATTCTAATGTCTGCACTACTTGGTCTGCTATGGTGATTTAAACTATCAGCCAAAGTTATTATTTAGAAACTTAGAGGTCTATGTACTGAATGTCCCCAGATTTGTCTTATTAATTATAAGAATATTACTTTTCTGTGTTGTAATAATCCTTATATCTGATCAGTATCAGTAAATAAGATGTTTCCTTACACTCAGAACAATGTGAGAAAGGGACACTTTCTGAAGTTTTAAAAAATGTAACTTTACTAGCAGGTATACCACCTCATATCTGAGCATTTAAATAGGTTATTACTTTTAAAACATAACCATAATCCTGGGATATTTTAGGGGAAATACTTATTCATTTTCTAAAGTACTATATCAAACAGTAATTAATTGCCAGGGGAAAAAAAAAGTGACAACACACTGGACTTCAGTTTTGGTGGGAATGTACAGCTGTAACAAGGAGCACGACCAAAGTAAATGTAAAAGATGCTTAATGTTTGTACTTAACCCTTTGTGCAGTGGTTCAGTTTTACACAGTATATGTGTGCACATATATTTGGATTTAAAAAGCATGTAACATATGATTATTTAAGTGACAATCTTATGGCAAATCAAAAATGTCAAGTTTTCTCCATTACAGTCACAAAATGGTGAACTTCCTCTTCTCTTTGCTTGCAGGATGGAGATATCTACCATTTCATGTAACTAAGATTTTTTATTTTACCTAGCTTTCATTTTCTATTAGCAATTGCTACTGCTGCTACATTGTAATCTGTAGCACACTTAGGATATTTAGTATACGGAACTTTATAATGTTTCATCTTTACTATGCCACCAGTATTCATTTCTAGCTAATGCAATATGAACATTTTATGATGAATGAACTCTACTGCAAAAATAGTCATATAAAATCTTCAGATTGTAGAGAGTGTTCCAGGACAACTTTCAATAAGGTAACAAGGCATCTCTAGTGGTCATGTAAAATAGGCCTGAAAAAGAAATAACTGACTGAATGAATTCTAATACCAGTCCAAATCTCAACTTGTGGGTTTTTTCCCATGTTCCATCCCCCCATTTTTGTTAGGTTTTTAACTTTATATAACATTCCATATTTGGGCTACCTAAAATACCAAACATAAAAAAAAATAAAAAATCTTATTCAATGGGATGCAAAAACCCTAAATTTATCTTTTCAGGAATGGCAGAGATGGACAATGCTTATACAAACAATTAAACTTTGTGATTGTTTAAACATTAAATGTTAATGGTGAGGTAAAGTGGACCCTCAGCAAATTTGCTGATGGTACAAAACTGGGAGGAGTAGCTGATATGCCAGAGAGTCATGCTGCCATCCAGAGGGACCTTGACAGGCTGGAGAAAGGAGAAGTGCAAAGCCCTGCACCTGGGATGGAACAACCCCATGCACCAGTACATCCAGTCGGGGCCCTCCAGCTGGAAAGCAGCTCAGGACCCGGGGGTCCTGGTGGACACCAAGTTGAACACGAGCCAGCAGTGTGCCCTTGCACGTTGGCAATGGGCACAGGCTGAAACACGGGAGGTTCCCTCTGAATATCAGGAAATGCTTTTTTTCCTGGGAGGGTGACCAAGCGGTGGCACAGGTTGCCCAAAGAGGCTGTGCAGTCGTCCTCCTTGGAGGCAATCAAAAACTGCCCTGGGCAACGGGCTCTGGGTGGCCCGGCTCGAGCAGAGGGGTTGAGCTGGATAACCTCAGAGGTGCCTTCCAACCTCAACCATTCTGTGACGCTGCGATCTCTTTCCTAAACCATTCTCTTCCTGTTTTTCAGTGTACAAATTACACAACAGCTAGCAGTTAGGCCTAAAAATAATAATAAAATAATTTAGACTTTGAGTATACAAAAGCCTTATGCGGTAACTGAACTTAACAAAGCCTGTGTAAGTATCTGCAGCTTGCACAGAAAGTCTCCCTAAAGCTAATATTAAGAATGATTATTCCCCTATTCAAGCAGAGCCATTTAGGTTCTTCTCTGCAATTTACATCAAGCACAAAAAAGTAAGGCAATGTCAATTTGAGACTTTTCCCATTTTAAAAGAATATACTGTATCTTTCAAAACAGCATACGTTGCTCAGAAAGAGTTCTAATAAAAGAAAGAAAATTGAGGAAATATTCTGCATAAACTCCATGTGAAATGAAACATCTTGTTTTAGTAGAAACAGTACCTTTCATTATTGAATTTATTTTCAGTTTTCTGAAAGCATCAAACCCCAAATTTTTAGTTTCTGTTCAAGCCAAACTGACCAGTCCCCCATTTTTTTTATTTATTTCACCACTGAACTCAAAAGTACAACATTTGACCAGCTTTAGTTTAGTGTTATTAAAAATAAAAAGTTGTATATATGTTTAGGGTGGACTCAAGTATTATTTAGTATCTGAAACTGTGTAAGAATTCTTCACAAACAGAAAGAAAACACTAAAAACTGATGTGTTATCTCCTTTCTTATTTCCTAAAGTCTACAGTTTTTCATATTTATGCCCAACATCATCTGTACTGTTCATCCCTCACCTGGAGCTAAGTGGTTGATTCACATAAACTTGTTAATATTTGGTCATTTAAAAACTGAACGGAGAGTATTACCTTTCTGTTTTGTATACCTCATTGTTTATTTCCAATTGGGCTGGAGTTTAACTTTTGACTTTGGAGAGACAATTCATCCCATCCTCATGTGGTTCGCTAAAACAGGCAAGATGAAAAACTCCAGCAGTGCTGATTTTTCTTCTTTGGCTACACATGGCATGACCAGTAACTTTCTCAGGTACAAATCTCTATACTGAAGATGTCTAGAGTTAGTTGAGATTAATCCCATTGCTAAGGTTAGGTGGGATGTATTCACCTTTCATGTATAAGAAATACGTGGTTTATAAGAATGTGTATGTAATTCTTATATGTGTATACAAGAAATACACTGCAGTTTCTTAAATATCCTTTGAGGATACTTAAAAAATCTGTAAGCATACTAAGAATGACTCTGTCATAGCCAGACGAAACCAAGTAAGGAAAAAGTACCATTCTTTAGACAACTTTATAGAACATTATGCCTTTTTAAAAGCATCAGCAGAACCTTTTTCAGCGACATTTTAGCCCATGATGTTTCCATTTACCATTTAACAATGGTTTCATTTATTTCATAAGATTGTATTTAGGTATGACTGTTTATCCATGCCAGTCAAAGCAATCCTATTGTGGTAAGATGCAGGTTATTTGTACAAGATTAGCACCTGCTGATACATCTTTTTACTATAAAATGGAAAAACCACATGTGTAATTTTAAAAACAGTCTTGTAGCTTTTGTTTTGCCTCTCTTGGTGTAAATTATTCTAAGTCTCAATCACCTCTTGAAAACAAATCATTTCTGGCTTCTTTTCAACTTATAACTCTTTCTTAAATTTTTTCTATTATCTAGAGGCAATTAGTTACTTTGTCAGTGTGTCAGAGCAGGTACACTGAAAAAACATACTACTGAATGGTGGAATATCTGTAGTTTAATTACAAGCAGGAAAACTGAAAAAGGAGGATCATTGTTAGGTATAAATTGTCAAAGTATCTATAACGCTGATGGAATTATGTTGCTTTACACCAGTAGAGGATGTAACATTAGAGGGTTTTGGCTCCATGTAAGATTGCACAAACTTTGTTCTCATCCTGGTTTAGGATATGCTTGATGCTGTTTTCTCTAGGTGAGCATCCAAAATGCAGTACTAAAATCACTTAGAACTGCAGGTTTTCATCCATTCTGAAAATCAGCTCAGTGTAAGGGGTTCTGCAGGTTTGTTTCTTTGCTGTGTTGGAGTCTGTTTCCCCCAGAGGTACTTGCCTTTCTAGATACCTACCTACCACTTAAACCATGTCCTAAAGACTTTATCTTGTAAAACAATGTTAGATTGATAATGCTGAAAATGTTCCTGCAAAATGCTAAAGGACAATCTACATGGCACACTTCCAGCACTAAATTCCATCTAGTTGCTTTTAATTAATTCATCAATCAATGGTGGGAAAATCTGGTCCTGTTACCTTGATTCTCAGATCCTAATCAAAGGCTAATTAGCATTAAAAAGATCAACAAACTCTCTAGAATACACACCTAGAGTCATCCTGCTGGGTGTAAGGGAAAGAAGATGCTGATAAAGCTATTTAGGCAACTGGTACTTTTATATTACTTGCTGCTTGGAAACTTTGTTTATTCAAGTTGGGGAAGAGAGGAATAATAGAGAAGATGTGAGCAGGGTTAATTCGTTGGATTCTGGAAGTATAGGCACCTTTATCAGTAGTAGGGACTGAGCTTGTTTTAGATCTTATGTAAATGCTTAGGAAGATCTGAATTTCATTTGAAAACATTTTTCCTCACCATAGCTAAAATCCGTCCTCCTCCTATTTTCTACACTTTATTCAGAAGATTCCTTTCATACTCACCTCAACAGAAGGAAAGAGCAGCTGATTTTCATGTGGTTGTCTCATGAGACTGGTCATGCCTGCAGGTTTTTTTATTGAGGATAACTCACATATAGGTGGCTAAGTTTTCTTCAGCTACTGAACTGTATGACTTTATTAAGCTTCAGATAAGATACATTACCCACTCATCAAAAGGATCTAAGGGTGGAGACCTGCAAATGCAAAGCTCATAAGGATTTCAAAATTCTACTAAAATAAATGGTAGAAGTAAAGCCAGGATCAGGCATCAGAATGGATTAAGACCTCTAAGTCTTATTCTGGTAATTACATACACTGGATTCTTGATTCCCCCTTCTAAAAGCTCCTTAATTGGGGTAAAAAGCTGATGAGAAAAACCATGTTTAATACATGTCATGAGCAAAAGTATACTGAGCCTACAAAACTCTGGGTATAAACTGGATGTTCATCAGCTCCATCTACTGGCATGTCATTTAGTATTTGAATACAAGTGCATTTCATTCACTGGTGAGTATAAGGCAGTATTACAGCCTTCCCTGCAATTCAGTGGATTGTTATTTTCCCAGATTTTTTTTTTAAGGGGAAAGTCTGTTAAGTGAAGACATCTAATTGATTGAAAGAGAAGTAAATTGTTGTGAAATAGAATTGCTGCTTTCTGATCAGATACCACAGAAATCCCAGAATCTATAGAGACGGTATGAATCCATAGATGTAAAGTTGAATTCTCAGGAGACTATGTTTACTGATGTAATTACTGATGCAATACTGTGTCATAATGTTGTACATGAGCTCAGATGATCCTGTCAGGTCACAAACTCTGAAAAATGCCCAGAAAAGAGGTGGTGAAATGGGAGAGGGCAGAAGCCAAGCCAGTCATAAAAAAGTGAGGAGCAGAACTTTGATTAACACCAAGGACTGAACCTAGACTACATGCCAGGTTTTTTGAGCTAAAGGAACAATGACTTCTTTCTGGTACTTTTTTTTTCAGATTTTTTGTTCAAGCACAAAGGAAAAGGTGCACAATACAGTACACAATAAACTGCACCAGTATGTCCTGAAGTTTGACTTGGGTCCACTAGTACAAAGGAGGCATGAAGCTATTACTGCTAAACATGTCTGACATCTTTAAAAGGATGAATTGTATCAACCTGCCTGCTGATGGGCTGGGGTAGAGATGGTGCATAAAAAGTAAGAGTTGTCCCATTTGTCTTCAAGTTTCTATGTTAAATAATTGGTGTAAATTAGAACATTGCCAATGATTTCAGCTTTTATTCCTACCAAGTTAAAACCTTACCTTTCTTTCTCTGCATGTTGCCAAGATACAGTACATATCATAAAATTCTTGAGGAGGGAAAACACTTAAAGAAGTAAGAAAAAAGTGTGTAAGAGGGAGAGGTTGTGGGATTGATTTGCTCTGGAAATGAAATAAGCCTTTTATTTCTGAAAATATCTTTGCACTATAGCAAAAATGCAATGCTCATCAGCTGTCACTTGTATCTCGACTCATAAGCAAAATAAGAGCAATGACAATACAATAAAAAACCTCTCAGAGACAAAGAAATAATAATAATAATAATAATAATAATAATAATAATAATAATAATGGAGCCTTCCTTTAGTTCAAGAGAAAATTTCAACCCCAGAAGACAAAATTTGTGATATCATGATATTGATTAGACAACTGATTTTTTATTAATGTGAAGCAGGCAAAATCCCTCAGGTAAGGAGCAGGTTTCTTTTTATGTTCAACATGACTTTAAAATTACATTTTTGTAAAGAATCTCAATTTATCTTTTGTCATTGTTTGCAAGATGAAGCTAGCCCATGTTTTTAATTAATCATTGATTTAACACCTGAAGGTCTGGAATTTTCTTAATGGGGCAGAGACTTTCTGCATATTCACTATTCCCTTGGGCCACGATAGGTTTGGAAGCCTTGTAGGTATTTAGGTACTTATAAGTTAGTGCCTCATGCCACCTTTGAGAAGCTGAGCTGTTGTCAATACATAACTCTTCTAGGTTTAAGACCAACAGCTTCTGCATACTCAGTCTCTCAGTGCTCCTCCTCCTGTGCTTGTATTAGGCCACAGATGAAAAGTTGTAATGGTTTCCTTAAACCTGCTTCATGAGCACCTTCTTTACAGATGGCTGGCAAGCTTGTTCCTGGCCTGCCAGGAAACACCCATCGAGTTTAGCCTTCTTTCTCCTTCTTTTCTATATATTGGAGATCTGGTACAACAACAAACTGCCGGATCCCTTCTACAATCCATAATTCTTCACTTCAAAGTTCAGTACCAAATAAGAACTTATATTGTTTGGTGACCTTTTGTACAAGCACTTCAACAGCAATTAAATGTTCCTTTCCTTTTGTGCCATGAGAAGACCCAGACTGTCTGCTTGCTTTTCAAGTGAGGAGAAAAACAGTGCTGTTAAGAGCAGTGACAGCAGCCTCCTTTTTCATTAGCAGCAACAGTAAGAAAAGTCAGAGAAGGCAAAGCAGCTGCTATAGCTGATACCAATGTGCCAATATTCCAGCAGGAGTATAATTTGATTTCCAACTGTGAAGTGACACACGCAGCACATAGCTGTAATTTTTATATTAGTGCATAAATAACACTGTGCTCAAATTCAACATTCATATTTTCACCTATTGCAAAGAACAGGAAGCCAATTTCCTCCTCACAGTTTACTGTGCCATGGTGTACAAGTTGTAAAGGCTTTTAACTACTAAATAGACATAATCAATGAGTTTTGTTCCTCTGTGTAATCATTTTTGTTTGATAAGAATAGCTAGTGGAAGCTGCAGGACTGACCCAGTTCCCTGGCTCATTCTGTGTCTGTCACTTTTCACCTTGGCTTGTCCACACAGATGTGTTAATTGAAAGGCTGAACAAGAAATGATGAAAACCATCATATGCTATTTATTAAAATACCTTCTCAAGTACTGTAATAGTGAATATTGAGTTGGAATTAGGCATGTTCTTACAACGAGAAGAGCAAATTAAAGCCTTCATGGTGCCTACAAGCTGACAAAAAAAAGGAAAAAAATCTGATGCCATGTGACATGAGCACTGCAGCATGTCAGTTTATATTCAGTCATCAGACCACACAAAGCACAATGTAGCAATATGAAACATGAACCTTCAAGTTGTGTTGAATCACTCATTTCAAGAAAAACAAAACAAAACAAAAAACCCTCAGTATAGAAATTGAGATCTTTCCATTGACTGGCAGATATCCTCTCAGCTTCTGAGGTCACTGTAGCAAAAGACTGTCACTATTCCAGTTACTTACCTTGCTATTGACACCCTCAGCCACATTAACTTAAAAGTAACTTTTCTCTACTTAGAGTTGTTTCATCGCCACTGCACTTACACATCAACTGTGCAGCTTCTACACTTTTGTACACTGTTATATTGCACTTGTGAAGAGCAATGCTCTGGTAAGTATATTTACGTGCAAAGTGCATATATCATCTACCTGATTTAAATCATGGCATGTTACGGATTACATTATTATTTGTTCTGTGTCATAAGAAGATTGCCAATCTCAGTGATCCAGCTTTGAAATTCAAACTTATGAAATGCTGGCAAATACTTTTCTTTACATCAATTAGCACTACCCATATCAAAGAGAACAACCTTTTTGACCTTTTCAAGTGATCACCATAAAACCTAATACACTTAGTGTGTCATTACCTCTTTCAGATATGAAGGTTGTGGGTTTTTTTCCTCTTGGTTACGGCTCTGTAACATCTATTACAAAGTAATATACATTTTACTAAGAAGGTTATGATACTTCAGAGTCCACTACAATGTATACAATAAGGTATTAATGTGAGCCACTTACATTCTTCATCTTTCTGCCCATTCAACAGTAGTACGTGTCAATGCAAGCACATAACTCACTCAGAAAATGAGATGTTCCTATTCAGAACTGAATTCTTGCTTACATTCTTGCTGTGCCATTTTAATAAAGAGTGTGGGCCCTGGGTATTTTTCAGGCTCTGAGGACAACTGATGCAGATCACGCTAGTTCACGTACACATAGCTAAATTGTGCCCAGCCTTTTCTGAATGAGAGCTAATTGGCCAAAATCATGCTAGAGAACATGCAAAAAATTAAAATATGAGCTATCAAGTGCCAGTACTTTAGCTCTGCTCTGCCTCATATAGCTTCCTAGTACAGACATACACTTTATGTCCCTAAGGCACAACGTGGAGTATCAAGACTTTGAAGTGGAGAGCTGACTCTGCGTTCCCAGGAAGCTGGAGCTGGAGGTCTGGAGCTCATGTTTTAAGTGAGATAGCAATTTTTGCACATGGGCAGAACAGGACCAACCCCTCTTCCTAACCACTGGGATCTAATTCCGTTTTAGATGAACTGCCAAGAAACCCACACAAGACTATTCTGCACACCACAGCAGTTGTGGGAGACCCATAGGCTCGAACATCTCAAATGGTGCAAAAGGTGGACATAGCACCCATGTGAAGGCAGCTGAAACAAACACAGGAGTAGATCTGGCTCCAGATTTTGACACCAGAGGGTAAAGGACTACATGGGTGTCTTTGTATGTGAACTAGGTGTTGAAGTTAACTACATTTTAACTATATTTAAAAAGATACATAGTCAGTGTGTCTGTGGAGTCTTGAGTGTGACTACAGTGCAGCTGAGCAGCTCTCTGCTCTGTTACCGCACTGACTAGGTGATGCATAGGGACTCTCATGGGAGCTTGGACGCCTACAGCACCTGTGGATGCCGATATGTAGAACCCTACGTTATGTGACCTACTTACTGACCTAATAGCTTGCAGAGAGAGCAGAATAATTAGCAGTTCTCTTTGGCCTGTCAGCTCCCAAATCTATACGCCTAGTTTTGAGCCACTCAAACACTCAGTATTTTTTCGAGCAAGTTAGTTAAGTAATGAGAGAAAACTGGAGTAATCCAGAGGCTGTACAGAAAAATGGGATGGTGCTGTGCAATGGCAAGAGGAAGGTGAATGAGTCTAAAGCCCATAGGAACTTAGCATCTTTAATTCTGATGCTCAGGTAACAATTTACCTAAATATATAAACAGTGCCTCAAGGACAGAGGTGTGGAAAAGCACTCCAAATCCAATTTAAAAAATGCATTTTTGAGCTACAATAAGGGGACAAAGGATGTGAATCAGCCCTGCTCACTTACACTGTTGTTCTAAGGGAAGGAGCTTATATGGACTCCATCTATAGTCAGTGAAGTGAGAGAGGTATTTCCAGAGTATTATTTCTATTTCAACATAGGTTAGCTGAGTCACTTCTTGGAGATGTCCCTTTGTATCCTTCAGGTGTATTGACTACGTCAATATTTAAGCATTTTGATTAATTTAACATGAGATGACAAGAAGAAACAAGCTGCAGAAATAAACTTTTTGATGGAGAAGGAAGCAAACGCACTAAGGTGAGCCAAGCTGTCCATAAATACAAGCTACAAGGAGAAGCAGCACAGTAGGCTCAGAGGGAGGTAGAACCACACAAGTCCTTCACGCTGAGGTTGTGTTTTGTGTACTGATACAGTGCAAGATGAGAATTCAGTACTGCTTCTCAAGGCTGCTGGAGGGGGCGGTGTCATACAAAGCTAGCGCTGAACACTGGTCAAGCCACCCCATAGTCCTTCATATACTCCAAACTTTGGCAATTACCATTCTTATGAAAGAAAAAAGCGCACAGCTGCTACAGAAGAGACTTTCTGAATATACAGTACAAGTAGATAATACATACAAAGAGAGAACAAATGCTGAAATGCCAGTTGGAAAGGATGCATTATGGCCACAAAACCAATTGAATCATCATCATGCCCTTCACAATCACGTTTTCCCCTCGCTCTGCAGCATATTGGTAATTCACAAGATTATTATGCTACAAATAACCTATTCAAAACAAAGCACACAGTACCCTGCCCTTACTATGAATGTGATTCTTTTTATAAATGCGGTGGCACAGAAATACATAGGGAGATAAACAAAGTGAGACAAGCAGGGATTTTTTTTTTTCTATTTTGTTTGGGTTTTTTAAGAAAGATGTATCACATCTGGAGTCAGCTGAAGACTTTAACAGTGCATTTTACGATTATATCAGAGGAAAGCTTTGTCCAGTCAAGTAGGACATAAACTACAAAAATTATCAGAAATACATCAATCAAATGAGTATAAATACATCAGAAGAATGTAATTTCAAGAGGCAATATTGACTCTTATGGCTGGTTTTGAGGTGAAGAAAATGGAGAAAAAGAACAACAGCAAGACTTAACTAAAGCATGGCATACTGAAATTCAAATCCTATGGGTTTTGAATAGCTCTATTATATGGGGAAAAGAAGAAATTTTAAACATGAAGAACAAAGACAAATTTGAAAACCTCAATATGTGTAATAATAATAATAATAATAATAACTACTATTATTATTATTATTGTTTTTTCATGCATGCCTCATGAATTTGTTTCAACATCTGATTATTAGCTCTTAATAATCACAAACCCTAAAATTTATACCCTTTTTAACAAATTTAAATCTCTAGACAGGAATTCAGTAGTGATTTTTTCTGGCACTCTCCTGGCAAAGATGAGTTAATATTATACTATTCTCATTCCAGGGCTAGAGAAAAAGTAGGAAAACAAAATTACTTGTTCTAGGCTGTACTTCAATCAATAGTGAAACCCAGACTAATATCATCCCCCGGCTAATACATATAAAATGCCTTAAACACAATAGAATTACTTGGACTGTAAATCCTCTGGGTCAGACATAAGTTTTAAATATGCGTTTGTACAACATGAAGCATATTATAGGTTCCTATGTGCTTATAATTGAGGCTTCTAGATATTATTGCAATACAAAAAGTAAATAGTAACAAAAGAATACCTAAATATCACTTACGATAGCTATAATTAGAAGAGCAAGAAATAAAAATTGATTCACAAAAAGCTTCCAAAAGAATGCCTCAGAAATCAGAAACAGCTCTATGAACTCAGTGATGAGGAAAGTATCTTTTAAAATGTAGCAAGGAACGTTAACACTTTTGGAAACTAACAGCAGATAGCTTGGCTTACTTCTGCCATGGAGAGTACAGCATTATTGAAATTTTCTTTCGGTTCAAGCCTGCCTTATAAATATATATAAATATATATATACACATATGAAATAGTCTATTGTCCTGCAAGTATCTGTAGGTATTTTACCTCGTGGTGGTTTTCACATTGTGGATCTAGCTGAGATATATTTCAAACTACTAGAGTCCTATAGACTTGGTTTTCAAGATGACTGGAAAATAAATTGAAGGTTGAAATTATTCTTCAGTGACTCAGACAGATTTTTACTTTGATTTACCAGTAGGATTATTTCCTTTAGAATGTTGTCCTCTTTCAGAGATACTTGTTTTGATCTGTTTCTTGAATTTATTCTATCTTTTCAACAATAGCTTTTATATAACTGGGTTAAAGAGCTAGGCTTTTCCTTTCTTTTTTTATCTTTTAAAATTTTTTTAATCTCTCATAATTTCTGTAATTCATTGTTTTGTTTTGTTTTGTTTTAATTTTGTCCATAGGGTGTAATTTTACTGCAGTATTTTGTATCCTGAGTGATATTTTTGTTTGTATCTATGATAGTAGATTCCTGACAGGCTTTTGTTGCTATTACAGGCAGAAAAGGGCCAAAGAACCCAATTCCCATCTTTTCCAGCAGTCCAAAGGTATAATCTTAGGACATAATGCTTTCTTCCAATTTTTGACTTTTTAGGAAAATTCAAGAGTGACTGCATATGATAAAATTTATTTGCATCAAGCCTGATAGCTGCTTAAAATGACACTTAAAACTCAGATTTTTTATGATGCTTTTGCAAATTTCATGCTCAGAAAACTCATAAGTATGGCCTGCAACTCTTTGCATGGATTGAGAACATGACAATCCTTTCTCCACAAAGAGACCTTCTTTTTGCCCCTTGGAGGCCTGAACAATGCCTTTGAATAATGGGACTGCTTGCGTGACTGAAGCTAAACAGCAGCTCCTGCTGAGTAGGATGGGGACTGAAATAAATCTGAGGAGAATTCGGTGGGACTGGTCTGCTTCCAGCCCTGAAAGCCAAATCAGTGTGTCATGTCTACAGATCCTTCCATTCTTTGGGTTCAGCCTAGTTCAATAAAAGTTGTCAAGTAGAAAGACAAATTCCAACATCCATAAGTAGACACAATCTTATCCCTGCCCTTACTCGTGATTAGGCCAGCAGAGGCACAACTTTGCATTTTTTGCCTGTATTTTTTGTTCAATAACAGCAGAGTTCATACACAGATATCAAACCAGTGCTTGATCCATAAAGCTTGCATTGCAGAAGATGCCCATAGGAAGCTCTGATGCATTGAGATTGCATATTTAAGAATGTTGTAATTCTTATTAATGATCCTGAGAAGTTAAGCTGGAGAGCTGACATGCAGCCTTTCTATGCTGGAAGTTAACTTTATTGTTGTTCATTTCAAATCCCATCTGTTTCCATAATACTGCCTAATTTTGAAGTTGTAACATTTATCTTCAGTAGAACATAAATCAAAAATTTCACCACTAAATCAAGTATTTGCACATATCTCTAATCCAAAACAACAAAACAATAATTAGTTATTTTCTCCCATCAGACACTTCAGCTGGAAATACGCAAATTAATTAACTGCCAGTTCTGTGTCTTTTTTTTTTTTCCTAGTTTGTTGTATTTGTTATTTCTGTGTTTGTTTAGACAGGGTACTGAATCTATTCCCTTATTCATGGGAAAAGGGGGCGAGTAGAATCACTGTTCCCATTTTCTCCCCAAGCATAGGTTGTTGGAAAACCTTCTCTCTATGAATGGGAATGCAGGGATTTTATGTCTTCTGTTTCTTTGATAAATAAGGGTAATAAAAAGGAAGAATCCACAGAAGTAGTGTCCTTCTAGCAAGTTCCAGCTGTGTGCCACTTTGAAAGTCCAAAGGTAGGAAGCTTATGTAACAGTTTAGGCGTTGGTCAAAGACTTGGATTGAATTATCTTTTTTCCCTTTCTTGAATAATTCTAGCCATGTGTGGGTTAGAGACTGCCAAGGAACCTGATGGATGCACTTCAGGTTCTGTGTGACACAAGCCCCCTTGCAAAGCAGAGTAGCTCCAGGCAACAATCAGGACCACCACTTGAAGGTGCAATTACCCACCTCTTCTCTCACCGGCTCTACAACGGCTGTCACCAGACAATAACCACCGGGGAAATAAAATATTTCAAAGTCACACACCACCCACTAACTAATATTCAGAAATTCTCTACTATAAGTTGGAGCTGAGACGACATAATTAGTGCTTTCCTGATGTGTGGTCAATGGTGCTTTCAAGTAGTACTAGATCATTTAATTCTCCTTGAATCAAGGTCCTGGGACTGACTTATGCTGGCTATTGTGCTGCTGCCAGAGAGTTTTTTGCAAAAGAGGGCTTACAGCTTCTGATCCCTTTGCCATGTCTCTGAGGCAATGATACCCATCCTTTCACAGTGTGTCTCTCTCTAGACATCACATCCGAGCTATATCCTGTGATACTGTGATTTTACTTTGTCAACAAGCTAACATCCTTCTGAAGAACTGGCAGCAACTCAGTGACCTCAAATCATGCCACTTTTTGGTATCTCATCTGTGTTGTGTCTAAGTCTGCAAGATTTAATGTCAGTTTTTAAAAATTTTAGTGTTCTTGCTGTCAATTTTCTAATGAACAAAATATCCACAGTGGCAACCTATGCATCATTGTTTACATCCTGTATTTTACCAGCACTAAATACAGATTTTGCAGCCTGTTTTTAGGAGGCACTTTATTATTTTGACACCATTCTCCACAAGCTCACTAGATCACACAAGATAGAGATGGTTGTCTTGTCGCTCTATGGGCCACTGTCAGATTTTATTATTGTTAGCCTACTATAGAAGTGACATGGTGATCACTACTTTGGAAATCATATCTTCTACTTAGGTTTTCTCAAGAAAGTGAGAATAAAGATCAAGGACAAGCATAAATATTTTTCCTGAACAGCATGAAAAAGTCCAATTTCTCTTCCTGGACCAGTTTTTTGGAGTCTCAAAATTTTTTCAGCTACCTGATGAGCCTTAACAGAGTTAAAAACATTGAGAACAATGTTGACAGCTCTAACAATTTTGTTACTACTGTAAATGAATCACAGCCTTTTAAGGCTTTTCAGTTTGTAATGATCCTGGTATATCCTTCAAATGTGTTTTCCTTGTAACACCTTAGAAATGTCATATGAATGCAACTAAACAATATCCCGTTCTTCCTCTTAATAGTAGTGGTTAAGGCTTTACTTTTGATATTAACCTCTGCAGTAGAACCAGATTGGACTGGATGCTATTTTTTATTTTACATAATTTGATTAAGATATTTATATATATGTGTGTATTATATTCTGCCCATAAGCTCTTCATTCAAATGCAGCAGTGAGTGTGTGTTGGTAGCATCAGTGTGTTATCAACATTCTTCTCATACCTAACTCAAAAACATAGCACTATACCAGCTACTAGGAAGACAATTAACTCTATCCCAGCTGAAACCAGGACAGAAACACACCCCCTATATCTACTACACACACATATATTATACAACATACAACATATCTATATACCATATGATATATACTATAGATCAATCAAATTGTTAACTGATTATCATCATAAATAAAGGCTGTTGGCTCTATTCTTTTTCCCAAATTAAAAGTATTTTATGGTTAGCTCCATCTGACTCTGGTTTATCATAAATAAATAATTTTCTGTTCATAAACTGAAGCTAAATGGTTCCTTGCTGCCTGAGAATTGTGGCATCCTGCTTCAGTAAATATACACAAGTCACTTCTTTTCCATTTTGGCCATATTGATGTGAAAAGGTGATGTCAGTTTTCTTCTCAGTGGAGTCTCTGGACAGCACAGACTTCACGGTCTTTCATGACTGCGGATTTATTAATCAACTCCTTTGGCTTCCCAGACCCTACATTTAGAACTGAATCCTGTGTCCCGTGGACATTTTTTGTAGAGTCCTGCTATAAAGCAAGCATTTGTTTTGTGGTTGTTTGTACTTTCTGGGAGTCTTTTCATCCTTCCATTGCCTACTGGGATGAGATTGATGATTATCTGAACTTTACCTGTGATCTCTATGTGCACCTTGCTGTGTCAACATCTCTCCAAGGTGTATTTCACATGTTACATTTTTCACTGTTCTGTGCTAGTCCAGCAAGTTTGACCCTGTCAGAGCTGACAGGAACCTCTGGTCATGCTCTTCTACTGCTTTTCATTCTCTACCCCACAAAACATCATCTGTCTTGATCTTACTATCCTCTGTATCATCAAAAAATTATTGCATTTCTATGCAACATATTGCCTGCAGAAAAAAATGTATGTGACCTTCTGAAAAACTGTCTGGCCCAAGGGGCATCAAATATGTGCAAATGCAGGAAGAGAAAACTATTTGGGGTCATCCATCTTTGCTTCCTGCATCAGGGATTATTCTGTTTTAAATTTTAGGTGTTCATAAAGGACCGTTAGATATTCTGGTTTTATTCCTCTTCCAGAAACCATTAGGGATCTATTTATCTCTCCCTTGAGTCTTTTTATTCTAGCAAGCAAAGCTTTCTCTGAGGGCAATGTGGTATTTTTTCAGCTCCAAGGCTAGGGTTTAAGAACTGAGCTCTTAACGGTTAAGTCTTGCTAACAATTGCTGGATGAGTGAGTTGTGTCTTAAGCATGGGGGTCTCATAGATGACACAGGTAATAGTTCTGTTTCAAGCAGCGACTGTGACTGATTTGTAGTGTGTTGTATGTGAAAGTTGGGGCAGGTGGGCCAGTTCCCTCTTCTGATTTGTACCCAAAGCCTGATACCCATCTATCTGCTCAGTGCCAGGTTCTGGGAGTGTATCTTGATTCCAAATTTTGACCAATAGCATTGGACTAGATGCCCAGCACTTCTTCCTCACAAACTATACCTATCTGCTTCTGAAATATAAGTATACTTCTGAAGTAAATATAAATGGTCCCAAAATATAGGTTTCTGAATACATGCATCTGAAAGCTTCTCTGTATTACAAGTTTTCATCAGATTCTTCCTCTTTTGTTTTAATCTTTTATCCCTCCAACAAATGTACTTTTCGAGAACACAAAGGAGTTGATACATTTTTCCTTGTATACTGGGTACTTTTGCTCTTGGTGTAATTCTGAATTGTGCTGTGTTTTTCTCAAGTTTATTACTTACCCAAAGCTATTGTTTGCCTTCTTGGTGAGATGCTCATCATTTTGAATCCTAAGTTTTTTATGTTCATGTCTTATTATTGATGTTTGCTGTGGGTTTTTTTTAATTATTATTTATTTTATTTATTTATTCCTGGGCTGGTATTACAATTTCAGTGACATATTGGCTTACAAACCTGTGTACCTTAAAGGTAATAAATTTTCTGTTTGTTCTTTGACTACTACTCCATCCATCTTTAGGTATACCTCATTCTTGTATAAAGAACTCCTCAGAGCTAAAAGTAGTATTGTCATTCTCTTTGTCCACACCGTGTATATTATGCCTTTGCTTGCATATCCTTGCAATTGCTAAAAACCAATGCAGTTCCCGACCCCTTTACTAAAGCACTGTATTGTATTGCCTTATTTGCCAAAGTATATGCTGCTCTGTCTGTTGTTTTCAGTGTACTCCACCTTGGAGCTCTGTGCCTTCCTTCATCAGATCTAAGCTTTAATTTGATCGGTATGATTTCCTTGCCTTAGCAAACTCTAATTGCACTTGTCAACGTTTAGTTTCAAGTCTATCCTTGGACATTTTTCATTCTAGATACCAATCATAGTTTGGCATCTTATCAGAGTTTTGCTTAGTTCTCAACAAATTGCAAGATTGGCTCTTGAACCACAAATTCTTCTATTTTTTTAGTACCTAAAAAACCCCAAACAAGAAGAAAAAAGCAACAAACAAAACCCCAAAATATTAAGGCATATGTTTAGGGATGTGTTTTGAAATATAAATATTCCTCCAATTTCTATAAAGTTTTGATTCCATTTTGCTTTGCAACAGTATTTTTCTGAAAATTAGAAACACATCAGGGTAAGCTATTATCATAAATCCTCACCACCTTCCTCTTAGTTGTACGCATTACTTGGGGATGCAAAAAGAAGTAGTGTCTAAATATTTTCCAGTTATCACATACATACATTTCCATGGTTCTTTGTCTTCATGGTGTGGCAAAAGCTGGCTTTGCTCAGTCAGACTTCCAACCAGTCATCACAGGGAAATTGTGAGCTTCTGCACAGCATAGCATCCTCTTCCAACCAGCTTTGGTGGGGAGTGCTCTTCCCCACGGACAAATCATTTTGGCACAAAGCTCAGGGTACTTGAGCATTGCTCTGGACAGTGTCATGATGCCTAAATATCAGCAATCATAATTTCCCTGTGTAATTTTCATCCCTGAGCAATGAGGCCAGGACTGGGGTAACGAAAGTGACTGCAGAAGGGATCTGGAGAAGTCAGACAGTTGTATCTCCATCTTAAGCTAGTCAAGAGTGAAATGACACAGAACAGATGTAGATCCCCAAGTGTCTGTGAGATTTACTTGTAAATTTCTCACTGGGATTAGAGGAACCCTAGCCACAAAGGCACTTAGATGGCTAAAACTGATAATTTTACCTCTCAGTCTGGGGACCTGAGCTTTCTACATGAGTAATTCTAACTTCAGGGTTAAATATCAATCTCAGACTCTCTTATTGGAGCTCCATGTGAATGTATAGGTAAGTTTTAGCCATATTCCCTGAGAGAAAAACATGAAATTTATAGAACTTTTACAGAATATGGGATGCCATACACAATGCCCTCAGCCCGGAAAAACCCTGAACCTAGTACTGGTATAGTTTTGCTGCATTAGGACATTCAGGCTTTGGTACAGGATGCCCAGAGATGTTGTGCAGTGTCTGCTGTTGAAGATTTTCAAGATCCAACTGCATAAAACCCTGAGCAACACAGTCTGACCCCAAAGATGACCCTGCTTTGAACAGGACATTGCACTAAAGGCCTTTTGGGGCCTCTTCCAACCTCTTTTATTCTATCATTATATGATTCAATGATTTACTATTGACAGAGTGTCCTAGGACAAGGGATGATTAAATTTCTATTCTTCATTTACGATTCCCCACACTTTTTGGGATATGCTCCAACACAGAATGAAATAAGGATTAGAAACCTAGCTTGCAGCAGTGTTGGGAAGATAAATACATTAAAGATTAGTAAGTGCTCAGATACTGTGTTAATGGGGGCCTTATAAGTACCTCAGAGAGATCCAGAGCCCTAAATCACTATTAATGAATTGTATTGATTTCTCTTTAATTTCTGAAATGAAGCTATTATAATAAAGCTTGGCTTTTATTTGACCTTTATCCAATGTGGTAATTATAAACACTATTTTACAATTATTTTATTCTTACTCCCAAAGGAAAATAGTACATGCTAATCTAGTCTGGGCTGAATGTTCCCTCATATTCTGCTTCTTTTGTCTTTCTGGGGTTTTATTCTTAGGCAAATCATATCAAATTATTTTACAAAAAATAAATCAATTGATAGAATGATTAACAGAGCAATACTTACATATGGGACTGGAGCTTGAGCATATTGAATTCATTCATAGTTAGTCTAGCTATGTCTAGGGTCAACAATAATTAAATAACTGAAATGGAAAAGATGGCCTGGTGGGAAAAACCTAGCAATAGTATGAAGAAAATTTGAGTCCAGTTGTTGCTACTTTAAGTTCCCTTTATGACTTTTCTGTAAGTTACTGAAGAACAGAAACATAAAAGACCTTAAACACCAAGTCCTATCCATGAAGTCAGGTTTTTAAAAATCACCTCAAACCTTTGCCTGACACTGTAGTTTCCAAAATTCTTTTAGCACTGTGAGTTTCACCCACTAAACTACCTATGTGAGGATGTACCCAAATCCTGATAGTAAGGGTAAACTCAAGGATAAACTGAAACAGAAATCTTTTCAGACCCACAGACAAACTGTTCCTTCTCCAAACCTGCAAGTGCAGTCCAATCTGGCAGACGTAACCTGAACACACTGAATAGACTTAAAGGTTTAGACCTTGCTAACAAAAAAGGAAAAGAAAAGAGAAAAGAAGGGAAGAGAAGAGAAGAGAAGAAAAGAGAAAAGAGAAGAGAAAAGAAATGAAAGAAAGGAAAGAAAGGAAAGAAAGAAAAGAAAGGAAAAGAAGAAAGAACAAAAAAGAGAGCAGTGTTTCAGAGCACTACCTCCCTGGTACTTTATCTGTGCACTCAGGGATTAAAGTAGTCACTGAAGATGTGGGCTTCCTTCTCTGAGGAGTTTGAGATTTTCTAACTCTCAGAGAGTGCTCCAAAAATTTAATTATTCAAGACAGGAAGCAGCGATGGATATGGTCTCTCCGTCTCTCTTGGAAGACACTCCTCTTTGTACTGAAGAATTAGTCATGCAAGGGGCCAAGAAGAGCAAGTATAATTTCCTACCATGGCAAGCTTAATGACATAGATATGGCATGATACAGCTTTGAGTATGGAAACCTGGATACTAATCCACTTTCTGAAATGGCAGTTAACTAATTTACTTGCTGACTGTTTTATATGAAATACACAAACAGCAGCCCTGGAAGATTGCTCTCCTCCTTCCATTATTAATGGAAGAATACTTTTGCTCCCCTTTGGAAAGAGCACGCTTCCACTTTTCTGAAATGAGTGCAGAGTTCAGAGATGAAAGGGAACAGCTTCTCAAGGAAGAACAGTTTTCCTATTACTTCTTCTTCTTTCTAATTAAGTTATGACATTGTTTAGAACTTTCATTTAAAAGGGAACTTGTACCCTATCAGAGAAAGGTAATTATTGAATGTAGGCCTTCCACATCTGCAGTGCTTCATTAACCTGAAATGCTGGATGAAAGGAGAGGGTTAGCATCTCCACAAGACTGTTGATTGAAGGAATGATTGTCTCTAGCTTTCGAAAGAAAAAGAATAGGAAAGCTCAGGAAACCCTTGAGGGTTGTGAATCCTTCTTTCAAAACAAACAACTCTGCTGCCTGAAAACATGATTAAATCTCCAAGTCCAGATGATTAAATCACTAAGTCCCCCCAAAGATTAGCAAGAGTATTCAGCTATTTTTTAGGTAGAGGTGTAGCTAAAAGTTAGGAGTGTACATGAACAAATGAGCATTCCTCTGGAGATCCAACACCAGCTCAGAAGAGCCCTGCCTTGCCCAGACATCTGTCTCAGTTCCATAAAAGGGAGGGGATGATCTCCCTGGAGGTCATCGGTCCCTCTTCTTTGGTCTGGGGATGTTCTTTCTGCCACCCCAGAACCACCTAACCATACAGGGCCATACAGGGGCTCTGCCAGCAACAGCACAGACCATTAACCAAGGCTAATCTGCAGGCAGCTCCACGTCCCAAGGAATCTCTGTTAACCAGTCTAGTGCCAGATTATAAGTAGTACAACCCATTCAGGTGTGTTCACGTAAGTCCCCATTCTCCAGCCTATAGTCTCTGCGCTACAGCGCCAAAAGCTGAGGAGGACCCCCAACCCATAGCAGCTATAATCTGTTAAATGCCACTTTAGACTGGATTAGAAACTCCAAATGAAATGTGAAAGCCCAGACTAGTCAAAATGTGTCAGTACCAAAATTGGGAAGCAAAACCTATAGTAATACGGAGGACTTTCTACCCAAACTCAGCAGCTCCTTGCTGTGCTGCTTTTCTGCCTATAGGATAACTGGGGTTTACTCATCCACTCTGATTATCCATTATAATGATTCCATATGGCCCACACTGAATTTGTGACTCATTTGTTGAAAAAGTGTGAGGCAAGGCTTAAGAAAGAGACTACCTTTACCACATCTTACTGCATATCTTTACCATTGTTTTTTTAATGTCTTAAGTTGTTCCTTGCTTCAAAGGTTAAATTTTGTGGCTTTCCCCTTTCTCACATGACCAGATGAAATCCAGCATTGTTAATTTTATTTTCATACCAAAGTATCTAGGTCCTTAAATTTTAAGACTCTTTCTGGGTCTCACTGCCCTATCTCTAAAAAGCAGTAAATCAAACTTCCATTAGTTTGCCTTATTGCTGTAGTTTAACCCTGGTAGGCAGCTAAGCACCACACAGCCACTTGCTCACACCCCCCTGGTGGGACAGGGGAGAGAATCAGAAG
The DNA here is from genome assembly GCA_024606505.1 of Aquila spilogaster. Classification (NCBI taxonomy): domain Eukaryota; kingdom Metazoa; phylum Chordata; class Aves; order Accipitriformes; family Accipitridae; genus Aquila; species Aquila spilogaster. The sequence goes on from JANHGO010000190.1 coordinate 27,768, forward strand.
GGCAAAAATGCGAAAACTCATGGGTTGAGATAGAGACAGTTTAATAAGTAAAGCCAAAACTGCACACACAGGCAAAGCAAAATAAGGAATGCATTCACTACTTCCCATCGGCAGGCAGGTGTTCAGGCATCCCCAGGAAAGCAGGGCTCCATCATGCATCAATTGGGAAGACAAACGACATAACTCTGAATATCCTCCCTTTCTCCTTCTTCCCCTGAGCTTTTATTGCTGAGCACAATGTCATACGGTATGGGATATCCCTTTGGTCAGCTGGGGCCAGCTGTCCCAGCTAAGTCCCCTCCCAGTTTCTTGTGCAACCCCAGCAATAGAAGCAGAAAATGCCTCGACGCTGTGTGAGCACTGCTCAGCAATTACTAAAACTTCCATCTGTTATCAACACTGTTTTCATCACAAATCCAAAATATAGTCCCATAAGATGCTGTGAAGAAAATTAACTCTATCCCAAACAAAACCAGTACACTTGTTTAGACTGTGAAATGTTTATATTTGAGACTAATCCTTACTACATTTGTGCAGGCCTTTTCACAGGGATACACTCACTTTTATCCCTAAGAATTATGTGAATTTGTTTGAATTTTATTTCCCAATAGTTTCTGCGATAATCCAAGTAAGTACTAATATTATTGTGATGACTTGCCTCTCCAAATAAGCTTTTGTTGGAGATCTTCACCAACATATTCCTTTACCACCAAGCCTAAATATCCAAGGTCTTTGTTTGTCTCACAGAGAGCTAGATAGCCTAACTTTATGTATGGCAGTATTTTTCTCCCTGAGTTTGGTTCTGAACTTGTGAAATAACTGAGTTTAACTGACCTTCTTGACTCTAATGACGTAAGTGGGGATTGAAATCATTGAGCACTTTATTGGTTTAGACCCCTTCACTTCTCTAATCTCAGAAGATTACTTCCAGTCACACATGGTCAGCAGGGTACTAGCCTTTCTAACATACTCTTTTAGAGCAGTTTTAAACATCTGACTTCTTCCAACCCTCTTATATCTATAAGATTTCTCTCTCTTAGTACAAACCAACTACTCAATAGGTCTCAAAATAACTTTCCTTCTTTTACACGGTATTTTGTTTGTTTTTCACTGACAGTAAATTCTAGTGTTATGGTTCACCATGTGATCCTGCACTAGTCTTGTTAATTATACAGTGAGATGATCACAAGCTGAGAGTTGTAAAATAGATGAAGTGAAGCAATGCCTTAAGCCAAGGCTACATTCCCTGGGTTGCTGTTCATATGGATAATAACATTACCAAAAAATAAAAAAAACAGCAGGTAACTCTTTGATGCCTCGTAGACAAAAATCTAACCCAAGTGCTGCTGGGGAGGAAGATGCTGATATGAAACAGACTTGAAAGGAAAAAAAAATGCAATGGCATGTCCAGCAAGTTGCCAGTAAAGTTGTCTGACCTCTAAGGGAAAATGAATGAAAAGAACATAGGTAAGCAGAGCAAAAGTAAAAAGCTCAGAATTCACAGATAGCACACCTGCAGAAGTTATATTCCTGAAACTAGAAAACCTAGAAAACAATAAATGCAGAAATAATATCACAAAAGCAGGTGTGCTGGTGTAGGGTAAGAAGGCTCTAGTGAAGGTGGAAGTGCCCTTAACTACTTTTTTCCACGTTTAAAAAGCTTTCTTCCCTTAATGAGTATCCACATATGTTTACACCAGAAAAATAACCCCAGAAAATGTCCCAGGCTTCTGGAAATCCTCCACAATCAAAATAAAAAGAAATTAAAAATGGGGATAATCTTGTGATTTGCAATAACACAATCCAACACAGAAATATGAGTCAGCATGGCATTTTTGTGTGAAGATCTAATGAACTGAAGGGATTTAGAAGAAATTAGAAGAAGAGTTATTTAAAACAATTTCTTTCAATGACAAGAATAAGTCCTGAGCCATTTCCAGGGATTTTAAAAGGAAACCACTACTCCTTTTCTTCTCCTCCTTCTTTAAAAACATCCCACTAAAAACATGCATATGAAAACCACTAAGAACCGCCTTTCCAATGTATCACAAAAGAAATTCAAAAGGACCAGCCTAGTAGGCTAGTGAACATCAATGACTGGAAAAAATACAGTCAGTGAGTAACCTGTTCAGATTCACAAAGGACAGATGAATACAGGACAGATGTGGGACCTCTAGAGAAAATTGGTTAAAATCTGATGTCAGTGCAGCCCTTCCCAGTGTAAACACAGGCACTTTGAGCACAGGTGCTGATGTTCTTCCCGCACCAGCAGCACCCCAGCTAACCACTACTGGATGTCCCCCAAACCCTCCTCGGCAAAATGGCCTGGATGCTAGCAACTGGGGACTTCCAGCTACACGTGTGACCTCGAAGAACAGCGAGCAGGGACCCTTGAGTGCACGCGTGCACCCTCATGGGGTTTTTCTCCCCGTCATGTGCATTGGGGGTTCCAGGGAGCAGCACAGACCCATGTAGTGCTTGCTGGAGCATCTGCATCTCCCATGGAAAGGGGGTGCACGTAGGGACTACACCCTATAGAGAGAGAGGGATGGTGGTAACCCACACAGCCTGTGAGGTGTGTGTTGGGGGGGTGCATGTAGCCACGTGAATGTGCATGTGTTTGTGTGTGTATAGGTGTGATTAGAACTTCTCAGGATTTGTTTTCGAAGGTTGTTTAGAAATTTGTAGGTGTGCATTAACATTCTGTATCTAGTATTGTGGTTTGTCAATTGTCTTGCTGATACAGATCCTGAATACATAGTTCACTGATTGCAAGTTAATTACATGCTGTTAATAAATCAATAAACTGCTTCAATCCTATTCTGACTTTAACTACATGAACTGAGCAGTTTTTCTCTGCGACAGGCATCACAGGGTTGTTTTACGCTTGTGGGGTTTTTTTTTTAGTAGAAGCAAAATTGAATTTGTTTTCACACTGAACCCATTAAAAACTGTGAGAAGAGCTAGAGGGGTGCCCAGTCCAGACTGATACTTTGGACATGGTTTGTCAGTTTGGCCTCAACACTCTGCAAACATATCTTCATGGCTCTGGCAATGATCTCAGAACTCAGCCAGAACAATCCTGAACCCGTTCAAAATGCCAGCAAAACAAGACCACATTTGCTTCATGTTTGCCTATTAAAAAAATAGTTGGTGGAAGCTTTCTGTTATGTGGATACCAATGCAAAGAAAAATCCATGAGAATGCCTGACCTGTCTCACGGTTAAAAGGAAACCTAGACCATTTTTTTGACAGAACTAAACTAGGTTAGAGAACTGGGGATTCAAAATTCTTGGTCAAATTGGGCCGATGAAATTTGCCCTGAAATACTTAGATGACAAATGAAAGCGGTTTCAGTGCTGTGTAGGCTGCACTGGAACACCAATCAAATCATACATTGCTCACAAAAAGGCTTTGCTTAAACACTGGCCAAAATAGGTCTGGGCAGTGAACTATAGCAAATACATCAGCACCTTATATACATGTATAGTAAAGGGTGTGTGTAGAACCGTACAACCACTGTAAGCAGTTCTATTGATGGGGAAGGATGTATTGATGGGGAAATCTGATGGTGCCTCTTCTGGGTCTGCTGCTGCTCAGTGTTTTCAGCAGTGTCAGGAGTGGAGAGCTTACTTACGTGTATGGGCATCATCTAACACCGCTGTCTCATGTTCAGCTTGTGATCCACTAAGTGGCCAAGATCCTTTACTAAAGAATGGGTACTGACTCAGTAACTTCTTTCCCTGCTTTATATACTGAAGAACCAGATCAGAATTTTCTTGAGAAGTTGGAGGAACAGTATAAAAAATAAACTGAAAAAATGAGGCACAGCTTACTAAGGTGTGTAAAGAGCAATATAATTTGCATGATATGAAATAGTTCTTTCATTTTCCTCAGCACCGCATACTGTGCTCAGTCTCAGCAAGCACACTGTGTTTCGTTTTCTAAACTGCATTTCAGAAAAAATGTGGACCAGTTTCAAAAGAAGCTAAAGGAGACCAACTGGGAATTATCAGTGATCTAGAAAGCAAGACTGATGGGGAAAGTTTGAAACAATTGGGGTAGTTTAGTTTAGAGAAGAGAAGACTGAGAGCAGACATAAAAATGTAAAAAGCTGTAGAGAGTAAAGGACTAGACTGTTCATGTCCCCTGTGGTTACAGCAAGGGTAATGGGTTTAAGTTTTTTCAATAGAGATTCAGCTTCAACTGTAAGGAAAGAAAATCTATGAGTCCTGTCACCAAGTTTAGGGAGGCTGTGTTTTAAAGTGCCTATCTGTGAGGAACAGTCAAGGACAGTTAATCTTATATCAGGACTGCAGAATAGATGAGATGACTTCTTCATCTTCTTTTAGTCCCATTTTTTTTTGATCACACGGTTCTTCTGGATCACATGTAATTCAGAAGTAGGGGAAACCTTCCTGTGGCTTACAGCGTTTCCCTTACCAGGACTGCATCTTCTGTTCCATCTGCAACAACATGCCGTAGTGCTCTGATGATGGTGTCTGAAAAAATCAGCCATAGACATCTTCCTCCACACTCATACCAAGGAATCCATGCTCAGAAGGTCAGAGGGGCCTGTGGACACATGTTTGGCCATAAAGGCAACTGTCATGGATTGGCAAGGCAATCATCCAGACACGAACTGTGCCTGATGAGAGAACTGTGAAAACCAGAAGGATTGAATAGAAGGGAAACATGCTTCTTTAAAAGGTGGTGGAGCCCCTTCTGTGGTCTGACAAGAGAACTCAAGGAAATCATGCTTAGAAAGACAGAAATTAAAAATGTAATGACACTGTCTGAAATAACAGAAATATTGTGAAGGAATTTGTATTCATATGTGAATTCCAGCTCTTCCGTTACAGAGTTAGCACCGTAACCTACAAGATTGGAGGTTAGAGCGGCTCACCATCTTATTATATGAAAGAGAACTGTATTTTATAATAGATAAAGAGCAAGCTGATAAAAACTGAGGGGGTTAATAATAAGAAATTATGTTTAATATCAAGGAAAAAAGTAAGAGCATAAAATACTGGCCCTTTAAATGAGGGAAAACTAGAAGTTGAGGAAAGGTGAATGGAAAAGCCTTGATATTTTATCAGCTGAGACATGCAGAACGGTATCATGAGGCTGGTTTCTAGCCTTGAATCCACATACAAATTACCCTTTTATATTCAATATCATTCTCTTGGTTTGTAGCATGCCATGTCTGGGTAAATTAGCTTTTCAAAAACATTGCAGTACTGCTATTCAGTGCATAGTCTAACCATGTCACAAGGTGATGTACTGCACTTCCACTGTGCTATCTACTGATTTACATCAGTGAATTATAAAGCATTTGATACCTTTAATAGAGTGGCACGTTTTGTTGCTTGCAAGAGTTGTGTATTTGCTCTATAGTCATAGCAGTATATTTTATTGAAGTAGAGCATATGTAGTGCTGAGGAAATGAACTTTACAAATAAATATTCACTCATGCACAGAACAAGATTTCCCTTCTAGTCTCACAAAAAACACCCATAAGATTGTTTAATAATAATGTGATAGAAAGAATCAGGTTCCATTCATACCAATGATAAGCATGACCCATATCCTCTGAAACCAAACTTTACTTTCTTCTAGTTTGTTGAACATCTGGTGACTCTCCTAAGGACTAATTTCAAGTATCCTCGCAGTATTCTTTTGGGGGTTAACAAATCTCTAAATTCTGAAATATGTGGGATGAGATAATTATACTTTTCACAGTTTAGTTACAGCAGTGAAACAGAATCAGTGTTTCCCTTGTAGCAGATTTGATCCAACAGCAACATACAGGACTATATTAGTGGCATCCCCTAAATTATGGAGGCATGTTAGGGGTAAGCATCCCTCACATAACTAGCCCTACTGAACTCATCTCCACCCTCTTCCCATGAGCAGGAAAATTTCTAGTTGCAGAATAAGAATATCTTGTGATATGCTGGTATGTCCTTTTCTGGCTCAGTAAATCATGGCACTGGGATATCTACATTGGATGAAGATGGAAGGTGAGGTGCACTGCTTTTACCAATTAATAAAGAGACAGATGCCTTAAGAAGGGATGGAAATAATGCCATAGAACTAAAGAAAGTGACATCAACTAATCTTGCAGTGATTACTTTGGCCAGAGCCTTAATAGTGTTAAGGCATCTAATTACCACTAATTTCAATCAGAGGAGTTGAATACCTCTGGAGATATGGCTTTAGATACCTTAAATAACCCTGGGAATATGGATCATTGTTCACCTTTTGCCCCCATGTTTTTCTTCTTTCTTATTTTCATGGTCAAGGCTCACATCTTCTGATTTATTTTGAGATACTTAATCTAATACAGAATCAGCTGAGGTTGACAAGGACCTCTGGAGATCACTTAGTCAAACCCTTCTGGTCAGAGCAGGGTCATCTAGAGCAGGTTGTCCAGGACTGTGTCCAGTCAGAGTTTGAATATCTCCAAGGAAGGAACCTCCACGTCATCTCTGGGCAACCTGTTCCAGAGTCCGACCACCTGACACCCTGCCTCCTGACACCCTGCCCCTTGACCAATACTGGCAGCATAGGCAGGGTGTCGCCCACATATAATGTAAGGTGTGATTCCCTCAAATCGTGACACTACAGCTGGAGCCAAGGGGTGGTGTGACTCTTACCCACATTCAAAAGGCATTTGCATGATTGGCTGTTGCTGCCAGATGACCCGGACACATGATATTGCTTATGTTCCTGTGTTTGTTATCAGTGATTGTGTGAGTAGCTGTATGGGCACGTTGTTGGTCATCTTTCTTACTGCCTTAGTAAAGTTTGGTTTATAGTGTGTTGTCAGACTCCATTGCTGTTCGGACCACACCGCCCTCACAGTGAACCGAAGGCCCCAGGCTGAGGTGGAGAAGAGGATGTGGGTGCAGGCTTCAGGTGGGGCTGGTCAGGGACATTAAGGCCTATAAAGTGCCATCAGGGTGTGTCAAAAGCCTTGTTTAATTCACAATGAACAACATCCACTGCTCTTCCCTCATCCACCCAACCAGTAATCTCATCCTAGACGGCTATCAAGTTTGTCCACCATGATTTCCCCTTCACAAATTCATGCTGACTGCTACCAATGACCTTGTTAACTTTCATGTGTTGGGAAATGGTTTCCAGGATGATTTGCTCCATCACCTTCCCAGGAACAAGGTTAAGGATGACCAGCCTGCAGTTCCCTGGGTAATTCTTGCCTTCCTGGGCAACAGGAATGATGTTTGCTTTCTTCTGGTCCTCAGGAACTCTCTGTGCTTCCTTATTTGTGTGCATATGTTTAGGCTAGGCCACTTCTGCCCTGTTTCATAGTTTTCAAGCTCTCTTGTCCATATCTGATACTTATTACTAGAAAAGAATAATATATTATTCATATATATTATAGTACATACTATTCTGCATGTACCAGCACATGGAAATTTTCAACACAGTGTCATAGTCCTGACACAATTAACAACTAACTGAGATTCACTCTTTCAAATGGAAGAGTGTTTTTGTTGCAGAAGGAAGATCCCTGATGACACCTTAAAATCCTCATCAGTCAGGATACACAACAGAATGACAAAAGTAAAGCTTTCACTGACAACAGATGTGTTGTCATACTAGAAATAGAAGAAAAAGGCCTTCATCAAGGTTAACCCTGAAATAAAACCATTTGTTAATATTTTATTTTCTAACTCATTTCTTGTGACACAGAATGATAAAAATGTTCATGCAAAAACCTTCTTAGCACTGTAAGAATTAATTAGACCTATGTAGCAGCAAAACATAATCATTCACAAATAATGAATAAACTCAGAACCAATAAATCAAAATAATATGCCTCTACTAATCCCAAATTTTCTCTTATACTCTGGCTAGAAGTGAGTGGAAAATTAGCATTTAACAACGCAATCACTAAATGTAATCTTTCTACTGTCATAAATTCTATATATGTGGATGGACTTTGGTTCTTATTAGCTTTGTCATTTGAAATTATCCCATGTATGGTACATGTAGTTTCATTTTAAGCTATAGGATAACATTCACAAAACCTTACATTTTAACTTTTCATTATGCCCATTTTGGTTTTGCTTTCTTCATCCAATATGGTTTACAGCAGCTCATTGGTGCATTGGAAAACACTAAAAAGCTTGTACTGTGGTGATCAGAAGGGTTCTAGTATCTGCTTCCACTAGCATTCCAATGGATGCAATTTTTTTTGCATGAGTATTTAAAACACAAAAAAACCAACATGAAGGCTATCAAATTAATTAATTATTTTCATTCAAGCATGTTCTGTAGTATTTGGCCTGCCCTGGCATTGTCACTGAGTATCAAATGCTTTGTTTTGCCAAGTACAATGTGAAATGGACTTAGAAACCTAAATATTGTTTGATTGTTGTCATCTCTTCTCTGATATGAAATGAACAAGTGTTCAAATATTCCTTTCCAGAGAAAGGATTGTCTTGAGTTTATAGCTCAGGAATTTGCAATGAAGGCAAATTAAATCCTGGGCTGCATCTGCAGGGGCATTATTTGCAAAGATAGAGATGTGATCATCCCACTCAGTGCTTGTCAGGCCGCAGCTAGAGTACTGTGTTCAGTTTTGGTCCCCACAATTCAAAAAAGATGCAGAGACACTGGAGAGGGTCTAAAGGGGGGTCACAAAGAGGATCAAAGAGCTGGAGAACCTGCCCTATGAGGAAAGACTGAAGGCATTAGGTCTATTCTTCCTGGAGAAGGCTCAGGGGGAACCCCATCGCAGTATGACAGTACCTAAAGGACAGCTATAGAGAGGAAGGAGACTATCTCTTCACAAGGAGCCACATGGAGAAGAAAAGGGGCAACAGGTACAAGTTGCACCAGAAATGGTTTCACCCTGATAGAAGAAATAAATTTTTTACAATGAGAACAATGATTCACTGGAACGACCTCCCCAGGAATGTGGTGGAGTCTCCATCACTGGAGGCTTTCAAAATGCAAGTGGGCAAGGTGCTAGGTAATCTCATCTAGGCTCCCTTTCCCATGAAAGGTTGGACCAGATGGTCTTTCAAGGTCCCTTTCAACCCAGGCTGTTCTATGATTGTATGAATACCACTCCTGACTCTGCCACAGCTGCTGGCACCTAAAGTGTGAGTCCAGAACCTTGAAGTTATTTAAATCCCTAACTCCTGACAAAAACCAAGAGTAAGGTGCCAGAGTAGCGTTCATGGCCATTGTCTTTAGAATGAAAAATAAATAAAACTTTTTTTTGTTGTTAATCAAATTAATTATCTAGTTGTAATAATAAACTCCTGAGGTAAGAATGGTCTTGTAGCTAATATTGTGCTGCTCCAGTCTTATAAGGCCTTTGGCTAATACACTGTTATAGAGATAAACTGCAGTTCACCAAACAGCAGCAGAATTCAGCAGAAATATTTCTATAGCCTTTCATGAGATTTTGACAGGACCCATCACTATTTGGGGTAGAATTATCTCACCTTTACTCTAATTAAGTTACAGCATTATCCTGGAATAGTTCACTTCTAAAATAGCAATAACCAGTTCTGATTATGTATAGAATTCCTAGAAATTTCTAGAATATGTTAACCAGAAAATTTTCTTTTGTGTGCACAGTATAGGGAGATACATCCTGTGGTTTGGAGTTTTTTCTTTTTTTATTCCTTTTTAATAACTGTTATGCATTCTTTTTCCACTAACAATGAGTTCTATTTACAGCTTTATGTATTTTCATGAAAATCCAGCCAGATGTTCTTCATGAAAGTGGACATTTTTTCGGGAACATTTTGGTTTAACTGAAAAGCTATTTCATATTATTAAATGTGGAACACCTTTCAGCTAGTGCTAGTTTTCACAGATTTCCAAAAGATTGAAGGATACTTTGCAGACCTCTTCCTGAGAACCAAAGTGGGAATAACAAAGTTGATCTTTTATCTTCTTCTTGGCATTCTGTTGTAGGTATCATTAAGCATGACAGTTTTTAAAAATCTTCTGTTTCAGAATGCCCATTTACAGAACTCAGTATAAAACCCTGTTTCTCCTGTGAGAGCACGAAGCAGTTTAAAATGCAACCTGATTTAATATAATTGCCATGTTCCAGTCCCTTACCTCTTCACTTAAGAAAACAACAATTTTTATGAGTTTGTTATTTTTCCTTTTTAAATACACTTTTCAGATAAAGTGTAGCAGCCAGCAATTTCTTTCTCCCTTGATAAAAGTACAGTGAAAACAAGCTCCCTCTCACACTCACCCTTATTAAAGAAGACACAGAAGGGACAGCTGTCCCCTCAGGTGAGTCACAGAGCATTCTGTCAAGGGTAAAAGAATGAAAAATTTGGGTTTCATGACAATAGACAAGTCATTGTCTTCATTCCATTGTTTAGTCAATACAGCTCACTTCACAAAGAGGAGTAGATGTTCTCAGATGATGCATTCAAATATGCCACCCTCAAATCTTTTTCCTCAAAGAACACATTACAGCATGTGTCCCTAAAGCTCCATCCTCAAGATCCAGTATGGGGAGCCAAGGTGAAGGCATTGAATCTTCCATCTCCAGATCTCTGATGGTTTGTGAGTGAGATACGCTAGCTCTCCTGTTTAGCTGCATGGTCCCTATTAAAACAGGTAAAAGGTTCCCCCCCTTTAAAAAATATCAGTGGTAGTAATAGTAACAACAAATGTATTTATACCACTAGAAAGAAGAGGAGCATTAAGAGTGGTAGAAGCGTTGCTAGTATTAGTAAATCCACAGTTCCCCAAAGTCTGTTAGACACCCAACAGAAATATATCAAAGCCAATACCGAGCCAAATTCTCTGTTACCAAATCCAAGTGTTTAAAATTAATAAACTGGACCTTCTTCCTGCAACCCTTTCTGGCTTCAGCCAATGAAATTATGAAAGTGCCATAAATATTTGAGGATTTACAGAAATATACAATATATGTAATGAGTTCTCTTCATCTTGTGTGTTTGAAGCCTTGGCAATTTACTGAAGCCGTGTTTTCAAGCTCTGCTTCTCTGCGAAGTTGAGATGCAGATTGAGATTCTCACCTAAACACATCCTGCAGCCAAGATTTTAAGAAAAGCATTACAAATGGTAAGACCACCAATAAAATTTTAAGAGTTGACAACCCTGTAAGAATCAGCATTGTCCTGTTGAAGTCAATGGAGTTAAACTGATTTTCTACTAGCTGAGAATCTTGTCCATTGTTTCTACTGCAAATAGTTTACAGTCTAATTAAGAATTTAACTGCTCTATCAGCACTAGTGATGCAGCAGGTAAGGAACCAGAGTTTTAGAGAAGATATCTCTCTTGAGTTTATGTAGTGACCATTATTACAGGCTAAATTTTTCTAGCAACAACAAGGACAACAGCTTGTACAGCTTCAGATGCCACATAAATTAGATAATTTTTTTAATCCTTTGAGGCTCCCTCTCTAATCTCTGCAATTACAGTCTAATTCAGCAGTTTAGGAACCCAGCACCAAGCCATGACGTACTTGTGTATAACATTATAGGCAATCACAGCCTGGGACAAGCAAGACCCATCTCTTCCTTTCTGCTGCATGGAGTAAGAATTTTTAAGTTAATATCATATGCCTACATCCAGTGCCCAGCAGCGAGCCTCCCCTGGCTCAATAAATAATGTTCTCTTCTTTTGGAGTAGAAAGAGCTTTTTTACAGTAATGCCAACCCCTCATCTTAATCATCACAATTGAATTTGGGGCCTCTGAGTCCGTCCTCTGCCTCTAAGGGTGCAGCAGACAAGCACATCAGACCACACCAGGCTCAGCAAGCCCTGTGACAGTTCCAGTGACCACTAGACAGCACCAAAGAGAAAGATGAATCCAGCCGAGTCGATGGAAAGGGATAAGAACTTTTAAAGTTAGCGTTCAAATAGGTGCTCAGACAAACCTCTATAAAGGCTTCAAAATTCTGTGATCTGCATGTAGAATGACCAGACATCAATGCAGCCCAGGAAATATTGATGCAATATTGATGATTCACTTGACTTGCTTCTACTAAGTGGACGTTATTCTTCTCTAAGTATACTGTAGATTCTGAATTGTTGACAGAGATTGCATAGACTTTGACATATGTATTCTGCAGAAGTAACTCAAGTGAAGTGCTGGGAAGTGCAGCACACAAGTGACACCGAGGTGGGGGATACTAATAGTAGCAGCATTAATCATAATGGTTGTTTGACTACTCTAGATCCTTATGAAAGATGGCATAGTTCTCACAAAATTTTTTAGGAAAGAACAGAAAAAATGGTGACTGCTGCGTAAAGCCCTGCCCATTACATAAATAAATAAATAAATAAATAAATACATAAATACATAAAATCATCCTGTTAAAGGATCTAAACAGGAGGAAAGCACTGTGAAGGCATAACTGGTGGTTGTGCTGAGCAAACTGAGGAAGATGTGCCATTTTGAACCTTGAACAATGTCAATAAGGAGAAGTCTAAACAAGTCACAGAAAATGTTAATAACGTCTTGGAGGAATAACTATTAAGGACGTGAGGAGTCTGCAAAATCTGTATTACAGTGCAAAGAGAGAACTAAGAATCATAGGAGAGAATAAAATGAATTGCTCTCAGAAAAAAGTCATTACTGGCTGACCCAGATAAGTCAGAAGATCCAATGGTTGAGACAGTTTGAAGGTAAGTCAGTGGTTGAGTCAAATGAAACTGAAAAGCTGATGAAGACATTGGAGTTTATTTGGAAGTATGAATCTTATAGTTTGATTTTTTGAGAGCCAAGGAGGAATCAAGGCAGGAACAGCAGAGATGGTACATAATATTATGCATATGATTACATATTAAAACAACTATATCAGCATAAAATTGTTTTAGAATGACAAAAATACATCGTAGATTTGAAGTAGAGGGATGAAAAAATATCATGATAATCCACATTTGAACAAGAATCACAGGGAAGGAAGTGGAATCTACACTTGGGAACAGAGTTTAACAAACTTGCACCCTTGGCTTCTCTACAAGAAACTGAAGTAGACCTACATCTGCATAGCAAATTTACACAGAAAAGAAGATACCTGAAATAGTTGACTAGGAAAAGTGTAGAAACATTACAAACTGATACTATAAATATTTAAGAGTACTTAACTTCTGATGAAGAAATAAAGATATATCAAAGCTATTCTGGTTTGGACAAACAACAAGCTGTTGGGGAAGGGGGAATTAATGGTAATAAATATGGCCAAGGCAGTGAAAAAGTATTCCATCACAAATAGAGAGAATTTTGTTGCAGTATTGCATTGGACAAAGATTGATATAAGGGAGCTGGGCAGAGAAGACAGGTTAAATTTAGCATTTTTTTGCAAGGTATGGAACATGAATTTAGGGTGAACAGGCTTTATGATCATAGAAACAGTACAACAGGCTGAAACTGAACTAGAATATCCTGGAACAGATTTTTCTTGTGACAGACTAGTCTTGAAGAGGCAGAAGATGGACTGAATGTATCTTGGATAGAGTTCTAACACTAAAAGAGGAATGAAATGCCACTGAGAGTAAGTCACTATAAAGACCCCAACGTGAGATTTGTAGTTAGAAATAAATGGAAAGAAGACTAACAGTTAGAAGAGTTATGTACAGATTTACAAAAGAAGGCATCAAGTTTTAAATGGAATGCAAACCTGAGAAAAGAAATTAAGAGCAGATTTAGGTGTGAACCAGTACATTAGGTGTCTAACATCCCTTTATACTCAATGGAAAGAATGGAGTTCAAACAGCTAACAAAAATCTGGATGTCTACTTCAAGATAAGGTCAAGTTTCACCGTGTGTAATGAGTAGGGGTTTGCCCCCATGTACACATCTCCCGCCATTTAAAGTGCCCTATGCGATTGGCACCTGGGCACCGTTGCCTGAGTGTGGGCATCCAGCACCATTTCTGATGCTCTGAGGAAATCCCCCTGGCCTTCAGCTGCCACTCCAGAAAGGCCAGGGGTGTTGCTTAGTTCTGCATCACAGCTAACTGTCTCGTGTAGACAACTTGTACAACCTAAGGCACCCATAAAGACCATAGATGTTTGCTTGTATGCACTTAAATTAAGCCCCAAAGAAGGCTATAGAAATATGCAAAGAAATGCCTAAATATAAGCATTTCAAGTTGGAACTAGTTTTTACCCAGAAAGTTTAATCATGGATATATAGAAGATTACTCACAAAACATAAATGAAAGAGGCACAGTAGAAAAGGTGTAAATCTAGAATGTACGATATGTGACCAGAACCTAGATACTATTAATCATATGTAAGGGGATGTACCAGAATCATTAGAGATGAATATAAAATACAGAACTGACAGTCTTAAGTGCTAGGAGCTTTGCAGGAATTATGGGCTCAAAACAGAAGAGATACCATACTGCCAGAAGTGCAACAAAATGGTAAATAAGAAAGGTACAAAAATGTTACTAGAGTTTTGAAAATCATTTATGTTCATGAAGTACATTGAAGAACACCAAATATGAGGCTTATATAAAGGAAGGGAAAAGAGTGCCTCTCTATGGACTTTGCTGTTTTATAATTTGTTTAATTAAAAATTAAATAAAAAATAGGAAATAGGATCTGGCAGGAACTGAAGAAACTGTGGGGCATGAAAAATATCAGCATAAAACCAATTATTTGCTGTGCACTAGAATCTCATGATACATTATCACAGCAGTAGTGTGCACACTGAATATAGTCATACTGAATATAGACATGACAGAAAGCAACCTTGATGGGAACACTTGCAATACTGAAGAAGGTGATAAAATTCTGAATTCACTTACAACAGTCTAAGTTAGAGATACATTAGTAGTTATGTTCCCATTGAGATCTCAGATAATGGGAAGAAATAACAATAATATATAGTTTTTATGTGGGATGATCCAAATGCCTTTGACTTTACTAGAGCTAAGCAGTGAGCATGTATTTAACTTTGAAGTCATTGACTTCATAGATATTTCAATAAAGATGAATCTCACCTTCCAGATAAAATAAGTTATGGATTTCACAAGTGATTCATGTATTTGACTTATGACTTTTCACTGAACTAGATTATATGCTTTAGAAGATCACCAAACATGATTTATTGGCTTCAAGTGATTTTGCATCTACACATCCTTTACTGAATAGATCAAATGATTAATTACCACTATTGTTTAAAAAAAAAAAATGTTTATCAATAGTTATCTAGAAATGTATAGTACCTGAAATATGATCAGTAGATTAAAGTCTTCACTGCCCGTCAGGTAGGTTAAGATGAAGAATTCAGCTAAAAGAAATACAGTGATTTTTCAGACAGACACATGCCAAAAATGCATTTGGCTGTAAATGATCTGGATTTTTTCTTTTTTTTTCATTGACTCTGTATATAGGTCATATATATTCTGAAATTCAAAAACTGAGGAACCTGAGCTTCTGCCGTAAGTTAGACCTACAGAAACTCAGTATTTTTCTACTGTCAAGAAGTCTAAATAAATATTCAGAATCCTAACTGTACTTATCCTTGCTTGAAATGCTTGTTGTATGTGTATACTACAGATTGGAAACTATTCTTGCATATTGTTGTCTCATACAGATGAAGAATGAAATAAGAAACACCTTTAGTCACTGTGAAAATACATCTGAGAGAAAGTACTGATTAGAACAGCTAACACAAGGTTGAACCAGGTAACAACTTAACCAGACGAAGAATGGAGCACCTAAGTGTGTGGCAGGTGTACCTGCCCTGACAGAGAGCAAAACTTCTTGGCTGTTGAAAAGAGAAAAAAACCTAGAAGCCGTGGTTTGGGGGTCG